>JAZGTI010000253.1:25022-75418 GCA_036877585.1 Botia kubotai | reverse complement strand
CATACAGAGCAAAAGCAAGAAAAGGGAATATTTTATTCACCTGTTTTAGGGTGTTATTGCGATGCACTTCTACACAAATAAATTCTAACATCACAGCACGAGCAGACTGACACATCATCATGCTCAAAGCTCTCGTGTATCATTAACTGCACTGAGGTGGAAGCCATTAAAAAGTAATTATGAGACGAGAAATAAATAAAGCAAAAGCAACAATCTGTTATTGTGCCCAACAGCTCTGAATGCATCTGAATATTAATGTTATTCTGACACACAGAATGAACTCCTGACAGATCATTGTTCAGATGGATGCAGAATGTCGTACTGTATAATCACTGGAGTTTATCCACTGTTATCATGAATAAACAGTATAATGGAGTTGTGTTCATACACTAAAGGCAGTTTCTGATATGAACATGAATCTTTCTGATCTCTGACATGAACACTACCACTGTTTGACGTTTCACACAGAGTGGGGCTGCATAACACATCAGAATGATTGCAGTATCACAGTGTGAGTTTCAGCTGGCTTCACCCCGCCCCCTCCTCTCTGACATCAGTGTTTGTGTCACATTGTGTCACAGTTTTAGTCAGGACAGTTTGTCATCTCTCTGTGGCCGGACGGCTGTGTTATAACTTATGTCTCACAGGCATCTGGGGGCTTGTGTGACCCCCAGAGTTTTCTCTTATGCCTGGACATTTGCTGAATAAACTGAGCTGTTTAATCACAGTGTTAACAGGAAATAGACAGTCACTCCTTCATGAGAGTGTGCTGATACAACAGTCATCACATGCATAATTGTGAGATGAGGAATAAATCAACACAGACAAAAATCCAATTCAAGAAGGACAAAGAACCATTGAGAGAAACTCCAGCAGGAAAACAGACGTTTGAGTCTGTCTGAGAAACAATCATTACACAACAGCAGTGGCATTATTTGACTAGACTGCTTAATCTGAGAAGCCATTAAATACTTCTCAACAGTGAGAAATGAAAAGAAGAATCTCTCTTAGAGAGCAACAAGACTAAATGAAGATCTTTCCTAAACTTTCCTTCTTACTTACGTCTGCTGTGAGACAGACTGTGTTTCTCATGTCTCGTCCGGACTCTCATCGTCTCAAACTGTGCTCCACTTTGTTAAGATATCAAAAACTACAATTAGAAGTCAGAGATGTGAACACATTTCTCTTTATGTATTTAATGTCTCACTGTCTCTCAGCATGTCCTCATGAGGTGGAATCTTTAAACACACTCAAATCTAACTGCTGGATCTCGTGTCATCCATATGCAAAATATGCAATTAACGAGGTGGAAGTGCATGCGATTCATTCATATGGAGATGCTGATCAGATGTGTTGCCGTGGTAACCACTGTGGCGTCATGTGGCACAGCTGCAGTACACTTCAATACATGCCCCCTCCGCATCTCCTCCTCCTCCATCGCCATGGCAACGAACCCCACCGTCTCACGGTGATGAGAGGCTGCACACAGCTTCAGAGATTCGCATCCTAACAAACGGAAGCTACTGTGTGTATGGGACTATTTCTTTATCTTCTTCAGTCAGTCTCATTTTAACAAGCACCATAATTTAAGATTTCATTCGTGACAAAAGCAAAAAGAATCAGATGTGTTACGTGCCAAAAAGATGGAGGTTTCCTTTTTAACTGAAAACAACGGTGAACAGGAACGCAGAAGACAATCTCTTCATTAGATAATGAACGCGTGTGTGTGTGTGTGTGTGTGTGTGTGTGAGAGAAATTTTCTGCTTATTAGTAATAATCAAACAAGATGTCAGATATTTGCAGGTCATCCACACACTGTGTGTAACTGCATTTGTTCTCTTGCACACACAACTGTTTGTTAAACTGTAGCACAAAAATCTGTCTGTGGTTTGTTATTGTTTTACATCCTTAACTTTAGTTTTAATAACTTAACTTGGAAACGACTGATTTATGTCTGATGTAACCATCAGTTACTGTTTACTGTTTTACTGCAAAACTCGAACCCGTAATTCTCTTTTGTTCTCTACAGGGTTACGGAGTGCAAAGAGCTTAAACTGAGCAGTACATTTATCAGCTCATCAGAAAACACGCGGGCTGCTGGAGGAGATCATTAAAGCACCATTAATCATGATGAATTTGAGCACACACACACTCACAAACACTCTTTATCAGACACTTTAAACTCCATATTCATTCAGAATACTCACGCATGCTTTACCTGGACTGTACAGCATCTAAACAACTGATCTGTATCTGTATGATGCCAGGAGTGTGTTTGACTACATCATACGTCTGGATATACTCAGTTATGATGCTTTCTGCATCATTTAATGCATTACTGCTGCCACAATCTGAAGATGGAAACAAACGTCCATATATCATCTGTGTGTGTTTGTGTGGACAGTACTGGTGTAATTGTAAATACATCAAGTAAATAACAATGATGTTTGTTAATCCAGTCTGTAATCAGCCAGATTTACACATGAATCTACAGCACCTGTTTGACATGGATTCAATGTCTCTTACACACACTGGAACCAACTGTTCAGTGAAATCTCCCAACAATCTACCATGTTTATATATGAAACCTATTCCCATAAACATGTTTTGTGCTGCTGTTGAGAAATAGAGCGTTCACACCATTGTTTTGCTGCTCCCAGTTATATCTGACAATCAGGGTGATACAGAAGTTCCTGGTCTAGTATTTTTGTAAAACTGAAACCTTTCAGAAGAATCAAAACAACAACATGAGCTGCCAGCCACTGTATGCAAAGTTCTAGTAGATTGTACTCTAAATTTCAAATATATGCAGTGAAATTTACATAGTCCAGAGACAAGCCACCCTGTGATGCACAGACGTGATTTGACTATCACTTAAACCTTGAAGGTCTGCAGAGGAAAGAGAGAACAGGTCCAATCAGAGCTGAGGCCATCGTCCTCGTTTGACAGAAGCATATTAAATGCTTGAAATCTCTCTGCAGACCAGCCGCTGGACTCACTGCAGGTCAGATAACAGTCATCAGATTTCTGTCAGTAAATGACTGTTGATAACACAGACAGAACATGAATTCACAGTAATGTTGAAACCACAGACGAGCTAACATACAGATTTAATAGTCCAGTCTAACTCATGCTCTGTGTAAAAGATTGCCCGACCACGTCTGTTTAACGAAGGCAAAACAACGTGTTTACTAATTTACTGCTCGCTGAAGCCCATCTCAGTTCACACACGGTTGTTTTTAAAGCTACAGAAAGGAAACACCATCAGATTTAACTCTGTTAAACTCAGTTTTCCACGAGTTTCAGTTTGAAGGGGGAAGATGAACCATTGGGCATCTCTTCAACTCTGTTAAGCTGTTCAGTCACAGAGCCAGACTGCAGTCTGTCATAAAGCACCACAATCAGTTAGCACTGAGAACTGTGTTGCATCATCTGTTGTCTTGTAACAGTGTTTCTCCTCTGAAAATTCGATTCATTTCATCATCAGCTCTATCTGACTGTTTCAAGGCTGTTAAATTGCTTATCTGTCCGTCAACACATCAGGCTGAAATCACGGCGCCCCCTACTGACACACAGCAAACAAATCTCACCCAGAACCAATCATACCTGTGTCAATGGTACAACAAAGACTGAAAAGAGCAACACATGTTTCAGCTTCAGTCTGAATGAGTCCGTTTCCAAGAAAACTCTGATCCAAAAGGTCAGAAAATACCTTTTATTTCTCCATTTGAACTTTATGTCTAAAATGTCTCTGAAGGAATTAGCGACGGTTTGCTAAGCTTAGCGTCACAATTATTGTTATGCATACTTTAAACAATTTATAAACCTAAGATTAAAAATCCTTGTTTTTTAGAACATGTTCTAGATTAGTGTTACAGCACATTGATGTTCTCCAGTGAAACCCCTTCAATGTGTCATAAAGATAGAAGAACCCGAGCTAACTGACTGCTAACTGACTGCTAACTGACTCTTAACTGACTGCTAACTGACTGTTAAGTGACTGGCTGTTGATTTTGGTGTGGTCTCTGTACTAGAGGAACATGGCCATGACTCTGTCATAAATCCTGGAAGTGATATCCCTCACACTTCACTTCCTGTGGAGCTGAAATTCCTGACACGTTTGTTGGGTGTAACTCATGACCTTCATTCATCATTGTTGAGGAACGTGTCTTTACAGCTGTGGAGGAGACGGACGCGTGAAGCACCCCCAAGCCTCTAATCGGAAACTCAGGAAGTGGGAAACAGGAAGTGGGAGTGAGGCTGGAACTTACGGCCATCTGCGTTTCTTTGCTGCCCTCCAGGAACTCTTGAACAGGAAGCGATGTGTGTAAGAATGTTGTCACATGACATGAACATTATTCAACATGTGTCTGTATTTGAATCACACTCAGTTATTATGAATGACAGAACTGATGTACTTTCATATTTATTAAAGTTAAAAACAGCACGTCTTGGTGATGCCTCTGGAAGTATGTGCATTAATACATCATTACATTTATGCAAAGCAACATATTGTGCATTGATTCATACACAGAATTGAACCCATGACCTTTGTGTTGCCAACACAATGCTTTACTAATAAAGCTACAGACGCACCACTCACTATTGCTTACAATGAGCCCATGAACCGGTACTGAGACCAGAACCAACTCTGACTGCATGGCTGTAAGAATGTTTTTGAGCTGGTGTATCAACACTTTTAGGCACCAGCAGGCTGTAACGCTCTTTCTGCTGAAACAGCTCTCACGATTAAAAGGCACAGCTGAGTAAATGTCCCTGATACAGCTGAGTTGTGCTGCAGTATATGGTCTGAAAGCAAACCGTAATTAACAGCTACACATGCTGGAGGAAACTGTGATACACACTGTTTTAATGAGAGCAAAGAGCTCCAGTGAGAGACGCTGGGCTTTAGTATGAGCTTCATCACAGGAAACTCTGGAATTCTGGGATTGTTCTGCTGTGATAAATGACAGAACTGAAAGCAAAGCTACAGTGATCCTCTTGCCCTTTGTGTGCTGAGTACTGCTGAGAGTTTCATCTGAATTGCTGTCTGTAGGGTTTGGAGTGTATGATGAAAGTTAGTAAAGTAGTATGCACACTTTAATTCCACTGATCTAATCGGTGGTTCTTCATGTCGAGGTGTTTGAAACACAATCGGGCACTTAATCTCACTTTTCAGAGGTTAAACAGGAAGTCAAAGATAAGCAGAGGCAAAACACGAAGATCAGGAAAGATAATCAGTAACACTTTACAAAGAGGTTCATTTTGTTGACTTTAGCTCACGCAGTAGTTAAATAACAACAGCATTTTACAGAATTTGTTAATCTTGGTTAATATTATTTGTTATTTGTCTAAATATATACATATTTATATATGTGTGTGTTTGTGCGTATACAAGTTATTTCTTGCATTCCAAGTTATATTTTAGGTATAAACTGAATGTATGTTCCCATAAGTGTTTTTGGTTTATAAATAGATCTATTGGAAGCTAAAATAAAATTGTATAAGCTTGTATAAAAGTCCCGCCCACTAAATGGATCTGTGTTGTTTGTTTTATGCTTTGATGGCAATGCTGATAGAAATGAGTTTTCATGTCACTGTGTAATTTAGTGAAAGCTACTGCTAAATGATACTGTAAGATACTGTAAACAGCCTCCAGTTAACAGCCAGAGCATCAGTGAGCCGGAAACACGAGGTTTCTCTTCTGTGTTTATCAAGGCAGAAACGTTGACAAGGGTTTTTAGAGACCGTTCAATCAGTGCACGTGAAATATCTCTGCAGCAATTCAAGAAAAAGGTCATGTGACAACTGTGCGTAATGTCACACTTCAACAATGTCAAAAAACATCTCTGCATGAAGGGAAACAGTTCCTCACCAGATTCCTCCAGGATGAAATAATCAGAGCTATTCTGTCCACGTTCATCTCACAGCTTTTACTCTTTATGCAGTTGTCATCTATTTGTATTTTCTGTTTCTATTTGAGACAACCTTGATACCAAAGTGAGTCGATTCTGAGCAGTCTGTGAGAAATAACCTTTTCTTCAGGCTTTAGCAGTGAACATGCTTGCAGCTGGAAAATTCCAGCACTTCCATGACATTCTAAATTCACGTTCCTACAGAAATGCAACAAACAGAAGATTAACATTCAAGGCTTTCTTCCCACTGCCAACCCTACAGTGAGTTAACACGCTGATTTACTGCAGTGAACAGAGCAGCAGCTGTGTGTAAGTGGAGCAGAACGGTCCCCGCAGGCTGTGAATCTCACCCATTAGTTCTGCCGACTCACGTGACGGTATTCATCACCCTCAGCTTTCAGTATTGACTGCTTCACATTACAGCATTCACTGAGAAATGAACTGAGTGATAAGATGCCCTCAGCAAAGGGCCAAAGAACACAACTCACTGTTGTTTCATACAAAATGACCATAAAAGATTTGATTTAGTGATATTTCAGCATTATCTGGGCTGAAAACCGTTTCGACAGTCATGTTCTTTGTCCACAGTCAAAAGAAAGAGCCTTGTAAATAAACAAATGCTTCAAACAACAAAGGGAAAGCTTGTGTTCTTAATTTAATATGATTCTAAGTTGAAGTTATGATTATCTATGTAAAGATATAAAATACATACAAAAACTCTTCATCTTTCTTTCCTTACAAAAAACTACAGTCGTACAGAAATATGAAGATAAACGTTCATACTGCAACTTTGAGACTTTGGTATCAGATCTGAGCACAGTTTGAGATGTTGCTGAGATGTCTTCTCAAACTCTAGATGACGCACATGTGAGATTATCAGATCTGAGAAGCAGCAAACGTTTGCTGCTTATTAGCATGAAAATTATCTGTGTTTTTATATGTATCTATAGTTACAAAATTGAAACCTAGAACATACAGAAGATTAAACTGAAGATGTTGTTGATGAGATGATGAGATACAGTTTTCAAACAAAAGCTGTTGCCATAGAAACATCAGTGATTTTGAAGATCCTGAAATGGCATCTCTCAATGACTGTGGATCTTTTAAGGTGTGTGTGTGTGTGTGTGTGTAAGGTRTGTAGGTTTGGTCTGTTGGGTGGACACTCTTTGGCTATGTTTCTGTTTCCTGTGGGGAGTTTGTTCAGTTGCTTGCCAGCTAATTTTCTCACCTTACTTTCATCTGACTTGACAGAATGGAATGAAAGAGCAGGGTGTGCCGCCCACCCCTCAGCACACAGATGAGAGAAGATGACAGAACGCGTGTGTGTGTGTGTGTGTGTGCGCGCGCAGGGGAGGCTTAAGAAAACAAAACCCCAAACAGACGACAGGTTAAATCCACAAACGCACTCCTGCCTCCACCCTGTGGGATCACAGGTCTTCCTCAAGATGTTTGTCTGTAGATAAGACACTTCTTCTAAGGTGATGAAGAGAAAATTGGCTAAAGAGCTGCAGCTAAATCACTTTTTCAGATGTACAGTACATCCAGGTTTTCCCATTCCACCTCCCTCAAAAACTTTGTCCGGTTATAATTAGAGGTCAGACATACATGCTTCAGTTTCTTCATCTGGAGAATTCCCCTCAACATTCCAAGTTTTACAAGAAGCAAAACACATTCCGACAACACGGATGTACTGTAGAATCCATCAGTCTTAACAGCTTCAGTCAAGCCTAATTTCAAGGATATCAGCTTACAAACTTTGTTTTTAATTCATAGAGCAACAATATTTAAGTTTGTTGTTTGTTTTCTTAGTTCCTCTTGTTGATTTTAGTCGCTTTATTGCTGTGCTTTAGAAATTTGCACTTTTGTATTGACTTTGGCCTGAATAGGTCAAATTTATATGCAAGGTTTCAAATTTCCCTCTTCACACCGAATAATTTTACATAATTTAAATTGAATTTAAAAGTAGTGTTAGAATAACTAGATACACTGAACATAAATAATTTTCTCAGACATGTTCAGAAATATATGTTAAGCGCCTGGGACTGCTCAGCCCAAACACGAGGAAATGAGGGGTCCCCAAATACTAGTGCCCTACGTAGACAGCACTGACCTTCGTGACAGGCTGTCATGGTTGACAGAAATCCTTTTCCTGTCTTATCTATAGGTAGACGCACACTACCCTTCTCTAAAGACGTCACAGTGCTTAAGCGCCCTGCACTTAAAGGGGCGTGTCCTCCCTGCTGTAGCCAATCACAGAGCAGAACAAAGACAGGAAATGACAAACACACGCTTGTTAAAACCAGACTTATGAGAGTTAAACTGATAGTCAGACAAAGTAATACAAGGTTATCTGTGTGTGTTTCCTGTGGGTCAAGATTTCCCGGATTCATCAATTTACTATCATTCCCCGAATTATTTTCTCTCCTGCATTTATTTTCTTTCTGTAAGCATGATTGAAAAATCAGATAAGTGCACAGATTGCGAAATACTTCCCACCCATATCAAAGCACAGATCTGTTGGCTTAGTTTAACATCTACAGAAAACTTTGGCACTGTTGTGCTGAGCTACCTGTACACCAACCAGCTTCAGAGGCACGCTCCAATGTGTCTCTCAGTCATTCTCTTGTTCTCTTGTTCCTAAAACCTTCTGCTAGCATCATTATAGTTCTCAAAGTCATTTCCTCAGCGAAACGTGTTTTTCTAATAGTCCAGTCATACAGTTTAGCAGAGGATGTTTAATCATTAGCTGGCTGAGGCTAATATACAGCAGTGCTGTGCACAAAATGCAGCAGAAAGCGCTCATGCATAAATGAGATTATATTCTTAAAGTCACCGTCGCATTTCTCTGAACGCATGAGTCAGTGTTTTTCTACAGCAACAGCTCAACACACCTTAAACAATTCACAGTCAGATCACATGATCTGCATTTAAAGAGCTGCAAACACACCGAACCAGAGAGAAATAAATGAGATAAATGAGATAAAACAAGAGAATATATGATAGAGAATGTAGATATAAAACATAACGAGTATCTTAAAAATATCTGATATTCTGCATCAGTTCAAAACTAATATGCTACTGTAATGGTAATGAACTAAACTGGCAAAATAAATTATTGTTATGATAGTTATTATATATTTTTCTTTTATGAAAATGTAAGTGATGTTTGATTTTGAATCGCCAGGCCATTGCTTTGTTGTTGCTAGTTGTTGCCTGTGTATTTCTATAATATATATTCTGTTATAATCAGTTATAATCTATCTTTCAGTCTACAGCACTGTTTTATTCTTTAAGACCTCTTCTGGTTACCTGTTGTGATGACAGTAAAGCACTTTGTATAATAATGCAGTGTTGGGAAATTGAGTCCCGTGAAAATCTCTCTTTATCTTTTGTAGTTTTTACACCGTTCTTGGCAGGAGGAAGATGGCAGCAGCAGCTGTGCAGCTGGCACTGTTTGACTGCGCTACTTGGCGGGGATCTAGGAAGACGTGTTTTTGAGAGGTTGAGGAAGGTGCTGGGGTTAAGTGAGAGGGTGGGGGGCATCCTGAAACAGCCACAGTGTGTTAAAGGCTTGCCAAGGAGAACTCTGGGGGAAAAAAGCACAGTGGGGGCTTCTAGCGAAGCTGGAAAACAATACTGTGAAACACAGCCAACACCCCGCGTGTCCTCTGCTGTGCTCACGTCCAGAGTAGATTCTCCAGACAGATGCTGCAGCTTCAAGCAGATCTGAGAGCAGATTGTCATACATAAACCCTGAGAGAAGGAACTTCTAACATCTCAGATGTGTCTCATTCAACACCTCAGTGAGGTAAACACAGTCAGAACCTCACAGCTGACCTGTTCATTCTCACACTGGAACTGTGAACACACGCTCTCATTAAACACATTTATAAGCATAAGGAACATGCGATGTAGGAGAAAGATCGAGAGAGTTCTCATAGGCTGGAGAAGTGGCTTCAATGACTTTACTGCAGTGTGCACTTACAGACCGCAGTGTGCACTTACAGACAGCAGTGTGCACTGACAGATGTTTGCTTAGACATGAATCACTCTCACTGCTGCTCAGACTTGAAGGTTTAGGGCGAACAAACCTTAAATATGAAACTTTGCAAATTAATCATTTCATTTATGACGTCAATAAAGCTTCAAATGCCGTGGCTTGTTCAGAAAAAATGTGCTGTAACGTTTATAAGTGATTTGATTTACAATTTTTGCTTTGCAGGAGATAAAACTGATAAAACTTCCACAGACTTACACTGAAGGAAAAACCACAAAAACCATTAGAGACCAGAACTTCATACAGACCCGAGAACAGACTCTGATGCTGAGCTCGAGTAAACAATCACCTAGTAACCACCCAGAACAGCCTAGAAACCACAGCAGGAATTTGACACTAACCACGTTTAGCCTCATGAAACTGACAAGATACAAGTGAGCCCAAAAAAGGCACGTTGGCCATATTTAAAATATATGGATGCTGTTGCATTAATAACAAAATATCAAGCTGATTGAAAGGGGAGGTAACGTCATACACCCATTAAAAATCACCATGACACCAGATTAAAGAACAACTGGCTTTGAAAAATTAACTTAGTTTTGATTTAATGCCTGACATTATTTGTTTGTAGATGCCACATAGTTTAACATCTAATGGCGTGAAATTTTAACATTTTAAACCTGGTTTGAGTGTATAAATATTATTTGGAATCACTGTGTGTGTGTGTGTGTGTGTGTGTGTGAACTGGAGCAGTTCAGTTTTCTGAATGGTGTGGACGTGTCAAGTATCTGGAACAGCTTTAATTCATGCACTGAACTCAAAGGTTTGATGTGCACATTAAGAACCTGCGGCGCTTCCTCGCTCTCCAACACACTTTCCAGGCCTGAAGCTGTCCAGCGTTTATTTTTATCTGCCAGAAACTGACGTGCTCTGTTGGCATTTCCGTCTGCATTGTTTGCGGGGTGGAAATAACAGCAGTTGAAACGTGACGTTTTCGTAGCTTCGCTCTCATGCAGGAATCTTTCATGTTATTCTGAGTGCTGGAAATTACGTATTCTATTTCAGCCATCACTGGAACACAACATGGATGTAAACAATGCTTCTTGCTCCAAACACTTCCTGAGTGCAGGTGGTTTAATTTTAGAGCCAGCGGCTTTCAGTGTCATCTTATCATCAGCACTGTTTCCCTGAAGGTTGTTCTGTCACTGTGCGTGTGTGTGTTAACCGTCACGTTCGGTAAGGCAGCTCAGAATTACTACAAACATGTACAGTTGTGTACGTGACAGTTACACACTCTGAATTCCAAAGTACAGTTTATTCTACCAGCTGAAACCATGATTGTTCCAGCGCTGTTTTTTATGTTTTTAAAGAAATTCAAAATGCACAATCCTGTCTCGGTTCTTCTGCAGATCTCGACAACTTCCCTGTAAATCTCAACAGGTCTGGATCAGCCCAACAACAGCACAAGTGATGACTGATCAATAAAACACCTCGTCAGCGTCTCGTCTGATCTCTCATACATCATCATTAAGATCTTAAACAGATCCATTAGCATATGATCTCGAGATGACCCAGATTTGAAAGAAATCAGTGTTAGCCGTGTGGAAACATCCAGTCACATGACATGAGTATGTCCATTAAACACACACTAGCATTTATTTATTTAAAAAACCCTTTCTGTATTTTCATGTTCTCACAGATTATTTGTGGATTCTTTTCCTTTGACCCATTTCAGATATGTTTGTCATCTGAATCAGGGGTCAAAGGTCAAGCACATTGTACTGAATTGAGAAGCTGTTTTCAGACTTGATCATTTTCCACACGATCATTTTCCAGCCTCTCTCTGATGAGATAAACAGTGAAAACTACCATTAAATCTACATGTAAACATTGAGCTGCATTTCAAACACGCAGGAACGATCCAGTTTTTCCACAATACATCTCACTGAAGTCACAACGGCTGTTTTAAGCAGTGTGGTGTGTCTCTATTGAACATGTTCTCATCTCACTGTGAGCACTGCAGATGACATCGACTTTAAAGGGCACTGCATTACACACAGCATGTGCTGCATTCAGAGACAGAGACACCCTGACGAGTGATTGACAGTCACTGCGTGAATTATCGCGTGTTGTTTGCTATTCTGTACACATGCTGCTTCAGCTCAGACTCGTCCTGGAGAGAGAGAGAGACACACAACGACATCAGCAGTCGCCTCACGTCTGTCAGTCTGCACAGCAACACAGAGAATCGTGACGTCAGACACAGATACACAAGCTGCACTTAATTCAGACGAGACCTCCTGACAGCCTGTTTTAAATCTCTGAATATAAAGACAGTAATGATGCTCGTGTGTCATTATAACATCATTCCAACAATCTGATCATTCAGTGAACACACACTAACACAATCACACAATGATGAATGTGTTAACTTGGGCTAGTTACCACCCAAAACATCTCATCAGTCATCTAACAACACCCTAGCAACCAAGGAGAACACCTTAGCAACTGCATAGTAAAATATTAAAATAATTTACAATGTTCCTTAATCTTTTGGTGCCAGAAAATTCTTTATGAATATATGTAAGTGCAGAACAGAGTAACAGCTGATAAACATCATGAGTAAACAGAGACGTATCTTTTGCAGGTAATGGCTTAATTTGCGATGCTAAATTTTACAGTGTAAATACGACTGATTTTCCAAGCAGAAACAGATCTCTATCTCCCGAAAGCATGCTTGCTTGTTTTTATTACGCCCTGCAAACTATCTTTTCAGATAACTCTCAATGTTTGTTTGTGTTGTGCCTATACAATCATTCTCAAATAAACAAACATACCTCTGCTAACCTGCAGAGCTCTGAACTCACTGACCTCAGTCATTGCAACCAACATGCCTCAGGAAATGCTAACGGACGCTGAACACCACAGAATGTGTTAATGAGCTTCCAGCATCAGACCAGAGGTGAAAAGCACTCATAACCCATTTATATCACACGCTGCACATCTATAAAACACAAAACACACTTTCTTGGAAAACAAGTGCATTGTGACTCTCAGCTAGGAATGCCTGGAAGCGTGTGAGCATGTTAGCGTGTTAACATGTTAACGCGTTTAGAATGCCGACTGTGACCCGTAGTGACTGGAAACAAAATTCCTCATTTAAGAAATTCTTTACAGAAAGACAAACTCTGTTCGCATACAACAAAAGGAAATTGTTGAATCAGAAATTGGCAGCGAATTGTTGGGTTTGAAGATCTGCCTCATTAGAGCTGATAACACACACAGTCTGTGTGAACAATAAGGAGAATCTTCACACGAGGAGTTCTGTGAACATGCAGCTGCAGTGATAGTCAGAGACTCAAACGAGCACTGCCAGCTTTCCTGCAGTACATCTACAAACACTGCTTTATAAAGATACTGCCCATATCTGTCAGCACAACACAGAAATATTATACAGAAGAAGAGACCAGAAACTAGCAAAGGCTTTTATGTGCATGTAACATGCAATTTACATCTTGATTCTGCTATTAAATAAATTCCACAGGAGAGCTCCGAGCAAAACTATCATTAGCGCCAACAAGAAACAGACGTCTCATTCATAAAATGTTTAGCCAGAAGTGAAAGGCTGACGGCTGGTCTTATAAATACAGGTTACGGTTGGTCTGGTAGGGCTGGTATTTGGAAGCAGATCTTTGGTTAACTCCAAACTGATGAACGCCAACTAGTTAAAAAAAACAATACCAAGTTCTTAAATAACTTATAAACACAGAGCTGTCGTGAGCTCAGAAATCAGCATGTTTAATTACCAAACTCCTGAATCCAAAATTCACCAATCAGAGATGCTGCTGTTACTATGGGAACACAAATTGTGGCAATTTCCATAGCAATAAGTTTGCTATATTCTATAACAGTTAGCATTAGCTAATGTTTGTTAGCTAGTTAACTAGCTTACTGACCTCGAGGATGATTTCACAATCATCTGGTTTTCACAATGTTGTTTTGGTTTAATGTTTGTATCTCTGAAGAATCTTTTGAAGGAATGAACTCAGACATGTTTTGGTGTTTGATCTGATCTGATCCATTCAGGCGCCCACAAACCAATAAATGATTTAGAGAATAAATCTGTAGATATCTGGACACACAGGCAGTGAGAGTGTCTTCTAAACAGACAGCAAGCTTTGAAAAAACACTTCCATTTCTTTTAACACTTCCAGAGCACAACCAGAGAGAGAGTGAAAGAGAGAGATCCCATCTGCAGGGCTGTGAACAGAGTGTTTTCTCTGTGGTTGTTCATGTTTCAGAGCTCATAAACAGTTTCTGCACACTCATCCTGCACTGGAGCACAAATCGACACTGTGAAGTAATTAGGATTTAGGCCAGAGGGTTCTGCTGACCCCCCACGACCTCATGCAATCTATATTCGGTGATGAATAACCTGACATCAGATTTAATTGGGTTTCACTGATTGCTCATTTTCTGTTGCTGAGCTGTTAAGATGTCAGACACACAGCTTTCAGGTGAACACATATGTTGGAATTGTATATGAGGGAAACTATGTGCCCATGGACACGGCTGGCACAGAACCACAGAAGTTTCCTGTTTCAAAAGCCAGATAAACAAAGAAACGCTGGATCAATGCAGGCATGTGAATGTATCGATTACACAGAAGCTAGTTAACAGATCCCGGAGACAGCTGCCTGACAGAGAGAGAGACAGAGAGACAGAGAGACAGAGAGACAGAGACACAGACACAGAGAGAGAGAGAGAGAGAGAGACAGAGAGAGAGAGAGAGAGAGAGACAGGGAGAGAGGGAGGGAGAAATTCCCATAATTCCTAAAAGGTCATTCAGGATTTCCATTATCTGGGTAGGGGTATTTTCAGGGTATTTTCCATTTGGCATCTTCTCAGCTGATCTTCCAGCTCAACAACCAATCAAATGCCTCTGAGAGATGTCACAGAGATACTGGACACAGCTGCTGGTTCCATGATACCATCATTAACTGTACTGCTGCCAGTTCTACAGTATTTTGTGAAGGAGAATGATTAGAATAGCTGCATACATTTGGTCCATCACAAATATAACTGGCTTTAATTAAAGTCAGAAGCAGAATCATTTTCTGTGTCTGGCAGTGACTGCATTAAAATGCTTGTTCTAATGATTGTGATAAATCATTGTTCACTCATGAGATTTTGAAGCGATTAGTGGCCGGGCTGAAGGTCAGTTCAGTCGGCTGGCAGAGGAAGACAAACAACAACAGGCCTCTCCTCATCTTCCTCGTCTCTCACAGCACACGCTGGCACCTGTCCAGAGCCAAACACAGATCCACAAGCTGAAACGGGTCCAGCTGCACACACTTCATCTGTGTTGTAGCTGCACACTTCATCTGTGTTGTAGCTGCACACTTCATCTGTGTTGTAGCTGCACACTTCATCTGTGTTGTAGCTGCACACTTCATCTGTGTTGTAACTGCACACTTCATCTGTGTTGTAGCTGCACACTTCATCTGTGTTGTAGCTGCACACTTCATCTGTGTTGTAACTGCACACTTCATCTGTGTTGCAGCTGCACACTTCATCTGTGTTGCAGCTGCACACTTCATCTGTGTTGCAGCTGCACACTTCATCTGTGTTGCAGCTGCACACTTCATCTGTGTTGCAGCTGCACACTTCATCTGTGTTGTAACTGCACACTTCATCTGTGTTGTAACTGCACTGCTCATCCAGAAACAGAGAGCGGAGATACATTTAGCTTTGTCAAGTGAAATGATTTTATTTCATGTTGCTACGGAAACAGCACAAAACTATATTATGACAAACTAACGGCGTTTTCAGCCTTCATACACTTTATCAAACCAACATCAAAAACAGCCTTTAAAAAACGCCCACTTTCCTTTCATAGATATTTATCATTTGTTAGAAAACTGACAGACAGGTTTTAAAGTTTAGCAACAATATACATTCAAATTACATTCAAATATACATTCAAGTTTTTCATGCAAATCCTCAAATTACATAACCTGTATAAACATGTATAACTGTATACATTAAAATGTACAGCGGTGGAACAGAACTTATAGTTGTTAACTGCAGCGGAAATGCGCCTCTTGCCATCTAGTGGTGACTCAGAGTTACTGCAGGTTCATGTCACACCATTAAAGGTAGAAGAGAAAACGAGACAAGCCATTAACAGACCAGTAATATCACAGTTACCCGACTGCAAAATATATATCACCTGCCCTGAGGACTAATTCAGAACATACAGCAAGAAAGTAACTTACAACAGTGTGTTATTTCTGTTAGAACCGATGACTGGACAGAGATTGTGTCTCATCACAGTCACTCTGAAACAATGTCTTCTCAACAATGTCTTAAATTGTGCTCCTAATGGCCAATGGAAAGTTCATACTTGAATGAAATGAGTCTCCTGAGCAATAAACGAGAAACCTTTGAGCATTACCATTTTCCTCTGGAGGTATTTGAAAATCAGGCCTCGTTTAAGAGTTTTCGACAACCCCATTAATGGTGCTATTGCTTGCTTGAGTTCAAAACAAACTCAAGCATGACATCTGATGTTTCTAAACAGAAGAAACCTCTGTGCAGCATCAAAGCTCTGATCTGTGATCAGTTTGTGAAGGTGGGAGGAAGGAAGGTTCGAGGAATAAAGCATGAGCCAGCAGCAGGTGTTGTCCACAGATGACTGTGAATAAGTGTGATAACCACAGGTCATGAGGTTGTTTTTGGGTGGCTGTGAGTTCATCAGTATTCCAATAAACAACTCCCACATGTTCAAACACAGATGTCTCGCGCTCTGATTGGACAAGAAAATGCATTTCATTATGTGCCAACAATGTGGCGTCTAATGAGGCCAGTTCCAGTATAACAATTAACTGGTTTTCCAGTAAAACAGATGAAAATGCTTTGGGGAATTTTCGATGGGCTGTGAGATATCCACAAGGAAAATGAGAGAAGTGACTGTTTCCTGTTTAGATGAATCAAAACAAACCCCGGCTCTCTTACCTAAACATTTAGAGAAAGCCACGAATAAGCCAGATTGTGTTTATATCCCACAGAATGACTTTTATCTCCTGAAAGCTGCGCTCTTAAACGAGAAACTTAATGAGAGAGATTATAAACAGTGTGACGCGTATGTGAGAGCTCTCTCAGGGGTGAAGGGTGGAAACACAGATTTCTGCGTCTCACACACTGTTTCCACTCTCGGTAAATGTACAGCAGAAAATAATTCGCAGAAGAAGCTCAGAGGAAAAACTGAAGTTGTTGAGCCTCTGTTTATAACAGACGTCAGAAAGATTCAGGCTATTACTGTTACATTACAATATCAAGGGATGAAAGTTCGACTCTGCAGAGAACTAGTGTTGATAAACCTCATTCATAAGATACACTGATTGTGTTGAATGTTCTTCTGTCAATGTTCATTAGCTAATATAGAGCTAATGTAGTATAACACAGTAGCCACAGTAAAATGGCCTCTGACGTCAGATCTTGTTTTAATGTTCTGACGCCCTCTAGTGGTGACTCTCAGTGTGACACGGGTAATGACGTCAGTGTCAACATGATTCTCGCTCCAACAGAAAGGTGAAGATGCAGAAACTGATTCCTGTGAAGACAGATCACGTGTTACTGTTACAGATATGAGGATCACTGATGCTGGAGAATCCGAGCTGCAACCACCCTGATCGCCCTAACAACCTCATAGCAACCACTCAGAATACCCAATCAACCTCATAGCAACACCATAGCAACCACACTCAAGCCCCTAGCATCGTGGTGACGACATCTGCACAGGCGAGCAGAAGCTTGTTGTGGAGGAAGTGATGCTGTGCATCTGCGTTATGTGTCTGTATCTGTATGGAAAGTCTCGTCTCACTGTCTATGTGACGAGCGATCACGTGACACAGGAGAGAGTGTTGAGCTGTAGTATGAAACAGTTGAATCATTACACAGATAATAAACAGAGCCACAGAAGACTTACTGTAAATCAGTGTATCATCTCATTTCATTCCTGATCCATTTCTATTGATATTAAATGTTGTATCAATGTATATTCAAGTTAAAAAACCCAAATACACTACAGACTATAGATTAAACCATACATAACATTAATAACATACATTTACCTAATCAAAGCACAGACAGACAGACAGACAGATTCAATGTTGTGCTGAATAGTGACACACACACACACACACACACACACACACACACACAATAACACGTACCAGAAAGTGTCATTAAACTAGTCAGCGTAACAGTTTCCTGTGTACAGCAACTCACACACACACACAGCTGCTCTTTATTGTGTGTTTGGTGATATCAGTATCGTTTGTAAGATTTGTAATCACACACTTTCACGGAGTTCATGTTACTGCGATTCAGCCTCACAAGCTGCAGCAGCCATTAACAACTTTATAGACCTGTCAGAGCCCATGCGTCCCCTCAGGAGACCACCGAGCAGCTGCGTGTGTGTGTGTGTGTGTGCGTGCGTGCGTGTGTGTGTGTGTGTGTGCATGTGTGTGTGTGTGTGAAGCTGAAGGGATAGAAATGATAATTAAAGTCAACGGGGGATGACAGCGCTCGCGCTCGCTGGAGTTAAAGGTCGTATTGGAGCTGCCTAACCGGAAGCATCATCATAATTCACGAATCCCCCTCACTACATATTCTCCCAGCGTATGAGACGAGCGCTAATGAATAATGGAGGAGATCACCATCTCTCTCTGTGTCTCCAACACTCTGCATGCCTGTATTATACAGAAACAGCAGCAGTCGAACAGTCACACACAACTGTACGTCGATGGAGATGACCAGCGGTCTTATCCAAACACTGCTCCTCAGATTCACAGCACTCCAGTTAGCAGCATGTCGTTAATATTGTCCTGTGCAGGTTTTAAGAAAATGTAAAAATCTCGTTATGTCTCTAAACCCACTCCTCATGTTCATGCACGGGTGTCGCTGTCTGGAGAACTCACAGACGAGGTCGTACGTGTTTGACATTCACTGCAGAGCCTCCGAAACTCAATTACTTCACATTAGCTGAGATTTCTGCTGCAAATACAGCCTGTCTGCTACAGCGTCCATCACCCGTGAAGATGAAACTGACGTTTAATGGCCGCTCGCTGATGTTATGCTATGATGCTCATATTACAACTTTGACTAACTGCTTTATGAATAAGGAAAAAGATTTGCTTGTGCTCCTCTATGAACTTTGTAGATCACTTTGTGTCCAGCTAACACTTTCTGGTTCCCATAATGTTCTGGGAACGTTAGGTTTTGGTTGCAAAACTATAACCTAAAATAGGTAATGTAACGTTCTGTGTACGTTACTTTTAGGTTGGATCGTCATTCTGACACATTTATGGTGATTTTTGGTGGCTTGTGATCGCTGTGTGCTATCATTTCATTGCTCTACAGCAGCACAAACAGAAGTTTCAGATTTTGGTAACATGATGTTTTGAAGTACAGACCATATTCAGGTTTAACTCTAATGAGAAACTGGATGAATTATTTCTCACACAGAGCATTTCAGATGTTTGAAGGACGTTGTGACGCGCTCTACCTGCGATTTTAACACACCGTTGTTTAACATTCCAGAAAGAATCACCTGAGGAGAAACTGAGAGACGAGCCCGGCGGAATCCATTTCCAGAATTCAGCCGTGTCGGTCTGCAGCAAGACCTCAGGTGGTTGAGCGCCTGCCCTCAGCAGACCTTATCAATGCGAGGAGAGATCTCATCCTCTCTGCATCTTCTCATCACGGCTTGATTAAATGGGCTTCAAATCTGCCTCCTGAATAACCAATGCACAATTCCCTCAGCGCTCACACACTCATGCACAACACACACACACACACCGGTTCCTGCACAGTTTTAATATGAAATATTATTTTGTGTATACTGTACTTCAGGTGGGACTTTAAAGAAGAAAAATGAATGCCTTGTGAAGACATATGTACAGTGCATGATGCTTTTAATTGACAAATGTTTAATACATTCACTGTTTGTACGGTGCTGACTGAGTTATGTACCAATCACTTCTCGCTGTCCATCAAAAAAACATTTGCAAACAGTCTAAATGGCCCCCACATTTGTGTTTAATGTCATTTAAGCCAAAACTAGCCTTTAATTCCAAATTGGCAGTAAAATAATAGCTTAATAATTGATTCGCTTACAATCTTTTAACACTAGCGCGTGGAATTAATAGACTTTTGTTTATCAGTTTTCCATCAGTGGGGTTGTTGGATAATTTCCCTGATGATCTCTAGAGACACAACCGTGGAGACGAGCCGGGAAAAGGCAGCGCACAGTAAGTGCTGAATGTATGACTAATTAAATAAATTGATTAAAAGGGACAAATCAATCGCCTTACAGCCTGCGATGAAGATGAGGCACTTAATTTGAGCTGAACTTGCAGGGTAAGCGTTACCACAGAACACTGAAACCGCCCGAACGCCCCACACACGCATTTCCTGCAACTCATTTTCTCAATTCATGTCTGAGCTACATTAAAGTCACCATAAAATTAAATATATTCTTCCTAGTTTTTGTGGAATATTGAAGTGTTTATTATAAATAATTTATCTGTGCATGGCATTATTTTATTAAAATTCATGTGCCCTCGTAACCCTTAATCAAAAACATTAACCTTCCCTCCCCCACCAAACAGCGTCTGTTCTCCTGATGACACGCGTCTCTCCCTGAGGGCGGGACTATATTGATTGTCCAATGGTCAGGCAATTTTCTAACCCTTCAGCTTCCACTGATCCAATCAATTCCCAAAGGACGAAATCAAGTTCCGGCCTACATTTTTTCTCATTCCTGAAGCCACTATGTTAATATGTATGCATGAAATAGCCAGATGATATACATTACATTCATGCCAATGTGCACTTTACTATAAGAACTGCATACTGCTATGCTTGTATGCTAATGCAAACGAATGTGTTGAATACTGTACCCACAATGCAATGCGTTCTATGCTTGTTTTGCATACTGTTTTTAAAATTAGTAAGCCATATCTAGTGTATACTTCAGTCTGTAAGCAGCACAATACTGCTGTGTTCCAGACACTGAAAATAATGGTTTTCCGTCTCATACTGAGGGATAAACTGTGACGATGATGAAATCAAAGACAGGTTGATCTGCTGAAGCAACCCAGTGCAGAAAGTTTGACCATGTTTTTCTAACCCCAGCATCAGATGACTATTGGTCATGACGAGTGTGTAATGTGTTTGGGCCTCTGGTCCCTCAACTGTTCCGTCACAGCTGAAGTGTATCGATTGCTTGTGCGCTGCCATTAAACTCAAGACGGGTCTCGATTCTGTGTCCTCCAACTGAAAGTCCAGAGGACATTCAAGAAAACAGGTAAAAGTGACTCTTATAAACCCAAAGCCCATTGGTCACCTGACGATACAGTGTTTGTAATATTTGTAGAAAATATTGTGTTTAGTAGTTTCAGAAGTTAAAAAATTTGTGGAATAAAATTTGCCTTAACGTCCATTATATCTATTATTATTGCCATAATGTAGTTTTATGGTAGCGACTGTCCAACATTTTGGGTTTGTTTAAAGTCACTACATGATACAGTAAATAAATCATAATACAGAGCACTAATGGACTGTGCTGAAATACATTTCCTAATTCAAACAAAAATAATCAAAGGAAAATTATCACTGCTGTGCTTAAAATAAATTCACGTTTTACAACGTTGCTTTACAAACCTGTTTTAACATATGATGAATCATAGCACGTCTGAAACATCATTGAAAACCTGCAAGAATAAAGAGGGTTTAGGATTTGAAGAAAGACAAAACAAAGTGATGTAACATGAAGAATATCAGGTGAGATTTCCTCCACTGAAGCACACGAGATATTTGTCCGAATATTATCAGATCGTGCTGGATAAGAAAATATGACATTCATGTACATATTACAATTTAATTATGCTAACAATAGGTGTAATGAAAATATTTGTTTTTACTCAAAGAAATACAAGACTGCAGCATTTTCACTACATGATTCAGACAAAAAAGAGGCAGAATCATAAGAACCGTTATGCTTCTGTTATTGAATGTTTCTTCAACTACGCATTGAATCGCGCTCAACAAAGCAGTAACTGCCCCATTCTGCCTCTAGATGGGGTATTTAAGCCATATTTGTGTGTTAGGTCAAACCCATATTTAACATCACTGTACACACGTCACGCACCCTCGTTGTTAAGGTGGCCCTCTCCAAACGCATGACTCCACTCAGAAATGAATCTTCAGTCATGGCTTCTGCCGATCCGAGCCTTGAGACAAAGCTGACGACCTCACTTACCGGCGGGTGACCCTGTCTTCTCCAGCCTCCAGATCTAAAGATGTAGTGACACCAAACGCTCACAGATAATTACATATTGATTTTTGTTCTCCAGCCCTACATAAAATTGTCCAGAGGCTCCCTGCTGTAATTCTCATTTTGGGCAGAAAAAGTGTGTGTTGGCCGGTCAGGGTTTATTTCATGGGCAGGTGGGACATCTACAGTATGTTGAGGAGTCAGGCGTGGACATGGACATTTGGATGATGGGAATAGATCTTGAATTCTCTCTCTCCTCTCGCCCGCTGGAGGCAGAAACAATCACTCTGCCCAAGAGCGCGTGTGCCAGGGCTTCGCTTTCTTGAAGTTCGAAACGATTATGCGACACATCACTACGATTAATGTTCTGTTTCTCTGGCTCGCATTCAAACTCGAGGCAAGACGGCAGGCCGCCCTACTCTCACGATCAACCCAACGTGGGCTGGTGATTTATAAAAGAACGAATATGAGCGGATGTGAATCATTCTACATTATTGTGTCAGAGTAAATAATAATGTTATCCAGAGACAGTTTGCAATCAACTGCTGCAGAAAATTCTGCACACTGCAGTTTGGTCACTTCATTCATCATGCGGTCGGCTACTTGGTCACGGGAAGAAAGTGCCAAAATCGCCTGGCGTTCACGCTGAAGTGGACCTACAGAGTCCCGGGGAAAGAACTTTACTGAGTTTTACTAGCAATGAAAAACAGCAAAGGAGATATTAATATCTACGTAGCAAAGAAACACAACCAGAAAAACCATAAATATCACAACATGGAATCCCATAACAACCTGTTTTCCTTCAATAATCAGACTTCAGACTTCTATTTCTGTGTGAAACTGAATATTAAACAGAAATGTAGGCCAGGGCCGATGTACCAAAAATCGACTCCTCGTGAGATTACAACTCCCCTGCTTCTGATTGGTTAACACACTGAGGAGGCCGCTACCTTTAGCTGTGAAACCTGCCCCCCCACACAATCCCTGCGTCCCAATTCACATACTATCCATCCTAAACAGCATTCGAAATTAGACTGAGTACGTCCCAAACTGTAGCGTGCTGAAATGAGTGTAGTGAAAGGACCCAGTTTGTCTACTATTTCCTGTGAAAGTTCAACATGCCGATCCATGCACAATCAAACGACTGTTATTACCCACAATTCATTGCGAGAGGGTGACGCTACACTGAATTAATAAACCAAATCATTGCTTCAATGAATTAATAAATTACACTACACAGGAAATAATGAATGAAGACATGCTAGTATACAATGAGTTGTGTTTTGATGTGTGTGATTGTTAGCCATCATCACAATGTTGTCTAGGAAACAACAGTCACTTACACTATGCATTAGCATGTCCCTCCAAATGTAAATACTAAAATAAAACACTTTCCCATAATATAAACGACATTTTAGGGTATAGTAGAAGCAGACGAACTGGGCCGCAGCATTAATCCTAACAGCAGTAGTGCCAAACGGTGGAGTTGTAATTTTACAGAGAGTCAGATTTTGATACTACCAGACTAATGGATTTTATGCATTAGCAAGTGATTGGATCATCCAAATTTGGAGGGGAGGAGTTAAAGAGGAAGCGAGATTTGTGATGTCATCCAACAAGAAACCACATTTGAAGGGTGCAGCAAATTACCTCTCGATGAAGGATTACCATGACAAACATTTCTGTTTCTTTTCCAAATGTGCACTAACCAGCTGTGAACAGTGAGGAGACAAACATGAGTTCAGAAAGCAAACACTATAGTCTTATTTTCACTCCGTGTGGACTGCACATTTCTCCTCAGGAAACAGGTGCAACATTCTCTGTATCACGTCTGCAGAGCTTCAGCGTGAAAGTTGAACTGCTGTCTGATTCCAGGAGTCATCTGAATATGGATGAGGCTAAAAATGAGTTAAACAGAAGAGGCTGTCGCATTCATTAAGTTACCCTACCCCCAGAAACCCTCTCACAATATTCATGCTGTTACTATGCAAATCAGCGTTAATGAGATGCTGATGATATTTTTTAATCACAGGGGGAGACAGAATGTAGGAGAGAAGGTGAGAGGAACAAACAAAAGCTTCTCACTCTGTAACCTCTCGGTATCAAACATGAGTTTGTTTCACGCGTTCCAGAAACAAAAGGACATTTTCAGTTCTGATGCTCTGATACGGTTCCCCAAAAGCGCCAGTTAAG
Source organism: Botia kubotai (assembly GCA_036877585.1). NCBI lineage: Eukaryota > Metazoa > Chordata > Actinopteri > Cypriniformes > Botiidae > Botia > Botia kubotai. Next base: position 50,970 of record JAZGTI010000253.1, on the reverse strand, counting down.
CAACACAACGCGCACTGTTGAATCCTACAATCATTTCTCTGGTTCTGCTGGAGAACGTGTGCTGGAATGTTCCTCCACACAAACTCCCGTGAAGTTACGAATTTAGCACAGCGCAGAATAAAACAACGTGCGCATGTTATGAATGAAAAGTAACGCTGCTTTCCACACCATCAGTTTTAACCGGGACGCGTCACACAGTTTAGCTTAATGAATCGTGGCAGACGATCTGATACAGATGCATCTTAGCATATTTTTACATAAAACTTGTCACGTATCTAAGAATTACTTTGTCAGAAACAGCCCGTGTGCGCGCTGCGCGCTGTGCAGGCTGGAAACGGCGCAAGCTCTCAAATCTCTGGTATGTTTCACTCATCACACCTCTATGCATTTAAATAGCAGACAATTTGACATTTTGCCTGTCTGCCGTGTCGTAGAGCATTATTTATTTACCAGGCAGAGAAATCCAGTGCTTTGTATTTAGACAGAGCGAGCTGGCACGCCATTTGATTTCCACCGAAGTTCAACATCTCCAGATTTCGCCCAGGATCTCTGATTAAACAGTTCCTTTTACCCTGCAACAGTTTCCAGACTCGAGGCCTAATTAGTTTCCGCAAGTGGACAATTCTAAACAAGACATTTCTCGCGCTTTCTCCCAAATCTCCCGCTGGGGTGTGTGTGTGGCGGCTGACGGCATGAGAGCAGCAGGTTTTATGGCTGTGTTTGGAGAGAATTACTCATTGTGTTTTTGCTGGCGGTCTGTGCTGGAGTTCGGGCAGATGGGCACTGGAGCAGATATGGAAACAATTTCAACCGGAGATTTGGCAGCTTCTGATGTCAGTCTCTGTTTCATTTGTGGCAGAAATCAGTTTCGGAGGAATGCATTTGTTTACTGTCTAGGAAAAAATATGCGATTTCTGTGCATATTATCCTTTGAAAAAATAAATAACAAAAGTTTGATGGTTTCCTCTGATTTGGGCTCGAAATCGGAGAGTGCGGAATAAATGCTTTAGGTCTAAATCATAGCTTGAAATAAACAGACTGAACGCGCATGAGCACATTTAAAGAGTCGTGCTGTTTCTGTAAAGGCTTTGCGATCATGCACTTTCATACCTGTATTTAAACAGGTTTCCGATCAAACACGTACTCTTACTTTGATTGGACAAACAAATGGCCCCGCCCCAAATTTACGCCACTGGCTGCTGGGTCGAGCTGCTGGTTAGTGTCACTATAAATCATAACAGATAGTATTAAGCTGAGATCAAATTAAAATCAGCTAAATACTTCATGTATCCAAATAAAATAAGTATTTAGCTTTTGCAATAGCACATTATTGCCTTAACTGCAATTGTAAAATTCCACATATTCACTAAATCAATATCAGTTTGATAATTAACCTGTGCACATTTTAACTCTATTTTCATAATAATTCAATTGCATGCATTACTGCCTGACTGCAGGGAGCAGAGGAGGCGGCCAGCGCCTGACGGTTGTTCAGGAGACGCATCAGAATGCAGGATTGTGTCCCTGCTCCCCCCCCCCCCCCTCACTGACACACCGCGCACAAAACAGCTGTGAAGATCTCATTTACATACTAATAACCATCCAGCACTGCACAAAGTCTTTGACTTTTTTGTCACTTGTGTCTCTTGCAGTTTAGTGAGAACACCGAAGCCACACATCGGTTTATGACTGTTTGGCGGCCGCAGTGGGCTGGCATGCTATGAGAAGCGCGCTGGACGCGTTGATGGGCGCTCCTCAAAAAAAATCTGGAGTTCATTCGGGAAAAAAATGCAGAGTGTCTTCAGCGTGTGCTCTTGAAAGTACACGAGGCATCTGTTTTTCTCCCGTCTCGTTCGCCAGCGCCCGACTCTGTTGTAAAGCCTCTTTTTACAACTGTCTTGCTCCTGACACCCTGGAGACGTGCGTGGATCGGGCCCATCGGCGGTAGCACATGGCAGCCATTAGCGTAACTCAATACCACCAATGGCTGTCTCGTATGAAACTTTGATCACTTAAATCCAGCTTAAAGAAGCAGAGGCCACTTCCAAAGCCCGGCTCTCTTTATTCCGGCTTGTCTTGGAATTTTAATTTGATCCCTTTTGGGTTATTCAGAGATTTTCAAACTCAAATGCTCAAATAGACTTGTGTACATTTCTATGGAGAAACCCCTCTGAACGGGGCACAAAACAGAGGCGGGGGTCTGTCATCGGAGAATTACTCTCATGTTTGGACTGGCCGGGTGGTTACCCTGAAAGAAAACACACACACACACACACGCTTATTTATCCATCCAAATATGGACATTACATAGACTTCTATTGTTTTTATACACAGTTATACACACTTAACCCTAAACCACACTCTAACCCTAACAGAAAACTTTCTGCATTTTTACAATTTTAAAAAACCTTAATTAAGGAGGTTTTGCTCAGATTTGTCAGGTTTTTCTAAAATATTTGGGTACAAATTTGTCCCCAATATATGGTAAAGTAAACACACACACGCACATGCACACACGCACACACACACACACACACACACACACACTTTTACTGGATTATTTAACATGTAACCTTGTACTTTTAATTGAAAACACACTGCTGAGTTACACACCCTGCGCACTGCTTTTATTTGATGACTTTTACATGCAATAATGTTCTTACTGTGAAAGCTCATGTAATGTTTTGTCTCCCTCTCTTTTTTCTAATGTAATATTCCAGGTTTATTTATAAACGTTACGCCCGAATACCTGCCAAGACTCATAAAGGATCCGACACAAATGAGTCTAAATGTCAGTTCCAAATTTTACAGACAATTATTTTTTAAAAAAGGAAACACTTCAAACGATTCAATAAGGCAAAAGAAATTCTTTCAGGAGGCGCGCTCGCAGATACTGCAGGTACCGGGGGGGCAGATGAATATTAATGAATGTTGTTGCCAGTTAATGTCACTCGCAATTGAAGGAGAAAAGAGGCGAGAAGCAGAGAGAAAAAACAATGAGGGTGGAAATAAGGAGGAAACAAAAGGAGAGAGAGGCAGATGAGCGAACGGACGCGAGTCAGACGAGAGGAGCAGCGTCTGGCAGCTCTATTAGTATTCACAGAGCGTTCAGCTCTGGAGAGGATTAATGTACTCTGATGTGTAATATTCTGCCCAACAATTAATTTGCCTACAGTTTTGTCACGCTTGAAATTTAAGTGCTAGAACCGATCGATGGTCGCAGCTACTAATGCGATCCTCGCAGGCCGCTTCTCCAATATCCTCCTTTTTTTCCCTTTTGCCGTTTCTTGTGACATGCACTGGTGCAAAGATGCATGCAGCATTCACACAGAAAAGACTGGCACACAAAATCATAAACGCTTGCACACCAGTGCAGAGGGGCAACTAACTAATGATTAATTATATATATATATATATTTTCCTGGCATTTCTTGTGACATGCATTGCTGCAGGGATGCGTGGAGAGGCACACCAGTGCTGGTGGAGAGGGGCAACTAACGAACAGTAGCTTTACACTCCATTGAGGCAATAATCAAACACACTTTCCTGGTTTTATTAGTTGTTATAAACACATTTATCCTTTTTAGTTTAGTGCTGCCACCCAAATTAAAATCCATATTGTTTTTGTTCCAGGTAAATAGTGCACTACTGTGTTTTTTGTTGCTGTATTTATTAAACGGTTGTTATGAAGATTTCCCTCATATAGCTACAGTAACATTTACATCACTGTACGGCCATCTTTTCTGCATCAGCGGGCTTGCTCCACTGCTGTCAGTTATAAGCAGGTTGCAGCTCACCAACACTGTTACACAGAAGCAAGCACACATGCAGGGGTCAACAGGGGGCGTAGGGGCTTACTTTAAAATGTGCCGGCCCGTTAACAGTGTCCAACAGGAGAGAATCTGCTGGACTGACGCAGATCTCACCACGGAAACCCAAACCCATCACGAGGGCAGACGGAGCAGAGAATCAAAGAATTCCACATGTTTCCATCCACACTCCCCGATAACTTTCCTGATTTATGAGCGAGCAGCTGAGTGCAGCTGTGAGCTCTTTATTAAGTGCAACTCTTTATTGTGGCGCTAAAGGCTGTAATCATATGTTTGCAACATTTTAAGAGCTGCACAATTAGTCTTCTGAGGCTCATAAAGGAACATATTCATTTTCAACACGCATTAACAACCTGCACAAGATCTCGTATCGCATTAATAGTCTGCGTGAAATTGCTTATTGCTTTAGGTTTGCTGTTAGATATGGTCTAGCCCTCATGACGCATAACTTCACATGATTTTCCATTAGACTTCCGTTCCAAAGGTGGAATTACCATGCGGATTGCTACGCATGTTTCCTTAAAAAGCGCTGTGAAACCAGACAGACAGAGAGAGGAGAGATGTTGAGGTTGTTCCATTAGCCAGAAGAGTTCCCCAGGGGCGGAACATACAGTAACTCAACCTACTGTAATCTTCAGCCTCCACAATCTTCCTTCTCCATTTTCATAATGTCACGTATTTCAGAGGGAGACAGAAAATTCAATCATGAATCCAAATGGTTCCTCTTCTTTCCTCATTGCATTAATGTTCAGAGGCGGTAAGTGTGTGTTAACTATTAAGTGAGTGTTAACTATTAAGTGTGTGTTAACTATTGGCAATTATTTTATAACTATTTCTAGAATGGTTGAATTAGTGTTGCTCATTTAAATAACCTGTTAACTATTAGTTATTACAGTCTGTATGGCAAAATGATTTCAGAGATGAGCCATTTTATTACATTACAATGAAATATTGCAGCAAGCTTATAATTTGAATTCTGATGATTCACACACATAAGATCAGGGAAGTGTATCAGAACTGCACACACGGTACATTGTGTTTTCAATGCTGACTTTATGTAATTTGTGTTCCACAACTGTACTTGCCATCATGGTTAAGGCAGTAAGTGTGTTGAAGATGGATCCAACTTTCCAAAAACAGAAAACAGGCCAGCAGATGTCTGAGAGTCCTCGGGGACCCGCTGTGTCATAAGCAGTTCGCCCTCATCATCACCACGACCTAAAGTGAAAACAAAACCTCAAACTGAGTCTGAAGATCCCAGTCAGATATCAAAGTGGCTTTATTCAGAATTCCATGTAGAATTCCATGTACTGTTAGCAGGAGAAACATCCTTCAAAAGTCACAATCCCAGCAACAATTTTAGGTGCTAAGAATTTTCCATTAACAAACACGTTAAAAATTTAATTTCGAAATGAGTTTTTTTAAAAACATTGTATTATTGCTTGGTTTTAAGAACAATATTTAAACGTTTGAATTCTTTCTAAAATGAATTCAATATATATAAAATATAATGTTAAAAAACATTCGTCATTACTGCAGAAAACTACAGCGAGAACGGTTGTGATTTTGACTTTGAGGGAACATTTAGAAAACATTAGCCAATGCTCTGAGAACGCTCCCTGTTAGCTGGGCTGGTGCGTAACTTAACGCAACAGTGTGGGGAGGATTTCTCTCTGCATGCCTCCGTCTTGAACAAATTCAATTTATGTGGCTCATCACTACACAGAAGAGAGTAACGTGTAGCTCTTCCTGGCATCGCGCTCTCACCGCGCAGCTGACTGGCGTGTAAGACGGGCCTCAAATTGGAGCAATTGAGCTCAAGCTAAAGCTATTACACCCTCACTGATCTCCACGGGCGGTGCGACTAAACTGTGCCTCTGATAAACCAAGAGCCAGAGAAAGCTTGAGAAAGCACCATGATCAAAATGATCCACTTACACACCACAGATGAGCCCGGCTAGACATGTGCACCAATACCGAGATTTTAACAGCTAATTATTATTGCCAATAAATCAATATCACGCTGACAGAATCTACACTGCTTAAAAAACAATGGCTGTGCTAAAGCTCTGATCTAGAGTTTTACAAAAATCACTCTACTTAACGTTTTTTATATAGTGGAGTTTTTAAAATATGGATTATCTGTGACTTTTCACATGACTTTTGATCATTTTCCAGAACTAATTATAAAATTATTATTAATATTAATCAGAAATTAAAGTAAAAGTCATATGATTTCACGTACCGACAGATAACGCAGCTAAACACTGGCTGATACAAACACACTCTTCTACACACACCTGTAGTGTACAGTGTGTGACATGATGAACTGCAGCAGTGTGAGGAGTTGTATGCTCACATGAACAGAACATGCTCATGGAGGGTGCGCGACCTTGCGGCCTGACACGGTGGCAGTTTAATTACCCCAGCGAGAGTGCAGAAGTGTGGGGGCAGTAAATAAAGATTTCAGTGGAGGGCAGAAGAATGATGACATCATGATGGCTGATGAAGCTCCGGAACCGCCTTGCTGAAGACAACATCAAGACATGATGAAAGGAGTACAACCTTATTCATACACAAGAGTACACATGTCATTGTTCACTCACCCTCATGTCTTTGCAAACCTGCCTGGTGTTCTTTCTGCTGTGGATCACACGAGGAAACGCTCATGTCCGAGCTCCAGGTTCACTATGGAAGACAAAAACACCATACAGTTGTGTTTGCTATATAACTCCTAAACTTCTATGTTAGAGATTTGTGTGAGGAACAGGCTGAAATTCATTATAAATCCCATCCTCTCTCTAGAACCTCATTCAGTGTAAGATTATAAATGCATTATACCCCGTCTGAAGCCATTGATGCAAAACACCATTGGTTATTGGCTTGACATGTCACATGACCAAACACCAGAGGACAGATCGACAGGGAAAGAGTCTTATCGACTCCTTCTGTGGTGCTTCTATCTGGAGCCTGACAGACATGGACATTATGCTGTTAATAGAAAAAGACTGTCTTTAAAAATGTCCCCTTGAAGAGAAAGCTAACAGCATATGAGCATCAAAATGACAGGAGTGTGAGCCAAAATGACTGAAGTTTTATTTTGGGGTGAACTGCACCTTTAACCAGTGCCAGCAGTGCAGTTCCTGCACGCAGTTGATTTATGGAAATGACACGCGGTGCGTCGCCTGTGGAAAGGAAAAGAATGAAAACCTGCAACGAAAACAGAAAAACACACGAAGCGAAAGACACACAGATTCTGTTTGCGTTACACACGCGCAGCCGAAACACTGTTACATGCGGAGAGCATCATGTGAGACGCAAACAGTTTAACACATCAGAAGAGAGTTCTGAATTGAGTCTTTTGTGAGCCATCTGGAAACACAGAGTCAACGAAGCTTCAGCTTCAGTGCCATAGATCAACAGGAGACACAATTTCAGCTCCGCCACGGGCAAAAGACTCCTCAAATGATCAGCAAAATGGAGGATTTAAAGCAACATGAATAATTTAGATGTAGATTTAAGATTCCAGATGCATTCGGTTCCTGAAACATCTCTGACACGATCATAAATCTCCTACAGTTAACAGAGCCAGAATGAACAAATACTCACTAACATTATTCAATCTCTTCAAACAAAATCAAGCGCGTTAATGAGGGTTCTGAGATGCAAAAGAAAATCCTGATGTTTAGTCGAGTTTTCAGTTGTCACACAAGTATTAACCAGGTCTCAAATGTTTCTCAGTATAACAGACACAAAACCAACTAAACATTACACAAGTACAGAGTATAAAATGAATACATTTTAAATGAATTTTACTAATAATAATTAGTCAAATCAGATCAGTTTCTGATAGGAGAACATTCTTTAGACTTTTGATCAGACTTTAGATGAATCTGAGACGTCTTCTGAATCTCTCCAGGAGACACGTGAGGTTATTTTCTTAGTACAGACATCTCAGCAGCAAAACTCCGTATTTGTTTTATCTTGTTGTTTGAAAAACTAGCTGAGATGAAGAGCAATCTCGTTTGTGATTTCTCCCCTACAGCCAATGACAACGCAGCGTCTGTCTGCTTTCGAGACTTCATGCTAATTTATTTATCCAACCAGCTCCAATTGTAAGATCCAGTGCTGAAGAATGTCCCTGCGTCTCACGCTCATCTAGCTGGTTGTCTTCCTCCAGAGCAGGTCTATTATAGGAATAAAGGTCAGACGAGTCATTTAGATCATGGGTTCCTCTAGTCAGTTTAATGGGATTGTTTGTACAGAGCCAGAGTGTGTAAGCACAGAAACTCTATAAACATTTCAGGGCCGTGGCCGGGCAGCCTGTTTACAACCATCACAATTACCAAATTCAGTAGGGCCTCGGGTCACAGAGATGTGCTCCTCAGGCGAGCCCCAGCTTTCCCTCCGAGATGATGAGGGACGTGTGTTGTGTCGCCTGGAGCCCTTTTCTGATTATTAAGTGCAGCTGAGTTGCATTTACCTGATTTTTTTCACTCAGTTTCTGGTTTGCTCGACCTTCTCAAGGTTTAATCCAATCAAAATGTTGGTCTTTTGAGATAAGAGCCTTGATCTACTATGAAAACACACAGAAAAACAGCAAACGAAAGAAAACCATACACTGAGTCCGTGAGTCGTGCTTACCTCAGACAGATGGGCACACACATGATCCAGAGACAACCACCCACATTCATATGTCAAAGAAGTGTGATCAGAAACTCAGCCAAGCCGTCACTGCCAGCTGAAAAGAACAAAGCCAGAAAACACGGTTGATTCTGAACAGATTAACTGTGCAGGAATCTAACGTTGAAAATAATATCATATTTATGTGCATGTTTCTCATATTTTGGGCTATTCCCGGCTCTGTGTAGCACCTGCAGCTCTTTCTAACGGGACACATCAGTGTTACTGAAGAACATTTGTGTGCTTGATTTGATTCATTTCAGCACAGATTACTTTAGGAGTCCATCGCAATATGATGCATCTTTTTTATTAAAATACGAGCAGATTCAGTTCACATGTGAAGAGTTTATTGACATTCAGTTGTAATGGTGTTTACATCTGCTTTCACCTTTATTTGTCCAACAAAAGAAAATATTTTTTCTGCAGCAGCTAGATAGAGAAAATACATGAATGCAAAGAAACACAAAAATACTACAATAATCACGACATGTGATTGGTTCAGGAAATTAACTATTCTGAGAGAGTAGAGTTTTTTTTATTAAAGCAAAAAATGGACAGTTTAATTGTAAAGCTCAAAGAGAAGATGGAAAACAAATAACTACATTTTGAAACTTTTACAAGACTTTTAAGTGGAGTGCAGCCTGCAGGGGAAAATGTTTTAAAAATGATGATGATTGGAATCCTTTAAATCTTCATCTGAAACACAATGACCCTCTCTGTTGTTTGCTTTTAAACTCGACCCTCCGCCTATATACAAGCAGAAGACAAAACCATATGGTTTGATGAAAAGTTTCGCAGAATGTGCACGGACCCTCGAGAGCGCGTGTGTGTGCGCGCTTTACAGCCCGTCTCATGATTACAATGTGAGGTATAATTGCAAACACATGTGAGCCATTTCCATTCAGAGAGATGAAATCATCGCATGAAAAAGGCAGAGCGAGAGAGAGAGAGAGAGAGTGGGAGAGAAAGGGTGCAGGAGAGCAGACAGAACCCCCCATTCCACATTCTTTCGCTCCCTCTCTGCAGCATCTTGAGGGGTCAGAGGTCACCACGAGGAGATCAATGCGATCAGACACAGGAGTTTTGTTTCAGAAAGCAGAAGACGTGAGAGGCCTCATGCAACAGGACTCCCTTCGGATCAAAAGCCGGCGAGAAAGTTGACAGAATTCCATGGATCCACCGTCTTCCCAAGCAATCAGCCATTTTACAGGAACCATTTGGCTATGATCAATCCACTGGCCTCGCATCTTCCCTTTGAAATGGGATTAAGTGCTTTAAATAGAGTTCGGTTTCTCAAAGCTCAATCAGCAGAAAAGTGCTTTTAATCTTTTGAAACTCTATACGGTCCATCTGAGGGCACTCGGCATACAGCAGAGCTAAACCCCGCTTAGCAACCTAATCATCTTTAGCACAAGATTGCTACTGACTAGTTCTGATCACTGGTGTTTGCTCGGACACATGCAGACCTGACCTGAAGATCGTTGAGGACGCTCATATCTCCAAACTACAGCCAACAGACGTTTTCTTTCAACTCTTTTTAACTCTCATAAAAGTTGTAAAAGTGTGTCGATTCTTTGAAACAGCACAATGGAGTGAAGAGAGGTGAAATTCCATCCACACATGCTCTGGATGTGAAGTATGGCTATTCCACACTGACAGAATTGTAGGACTCTCAGTTAGGACTAAAAATAACACAACTGTACCGGTTACTTGTGTGTCTGCCTGCATTGTATGTAAAGATCTTTAAATATTTATCAAGTAAATACCCTCATATTTATCATTAGTTCGTTTTAAAGGTGGAATTTCTGCACCACCAGCGTCACTAAAAGCATTACAAAATGATTGACTATTTAAACAGCTTTCTCAAACACCCCCCCCCCTGTTGACAAGACAAACAGATTGTCCCACCTCCAAACCGACGCCATTGGGTAAATCAATGCTGCTGTGTCAGTCTGTTGTGATGCTTAAACAAACAGAGCAGCAGTTTAAGGTCCACATTGGTTACACGTTGCAGCAACCCACGAATGCAGCTGAACTCCAGTTTAATATGTTAATATATATTTGCGAATTAAGCTTAAGAAAGAAAACTAAATAAATGAATAAATGACCTTCAAGCACTAATGTTTTGAATGGGTGTGCGTGTTCCTTAATGTCAGTGTTCTGTAACAGTGAGGGTTCTCTGAGGTTCTGCTGTGTTCATCGCTCACATTAAGCTCCAGGCGAGTTTTTCCTCATTCTGCTTGTTCGGTCTCTCCTCTTCCTCTCTCTGTTTCCGCAGTGCTATCGATCCGTGTTCATTGAGAACACAAACTCTGGAGCACAGATCTTGAAGTGCATGAAGGTAGATGTTCTTGAGCAGAACACTTATCTTCACCTCGTCCCATCATTCTGAGCATCTCAAGACGAGCCCTCCCACACTGCAGCCCTCAGCTCGAGTCCTCAAACACATGTACTCTCCGCTCTGCCTCTCTGAGGAGAAAAGAACATTCAGAGATGCTTCTCATCTCCTGCATCTTTAACATTAAAACACTATATAAATCATCATCAGTATGAATCTTTATAATGTTAATAATACGATTAATAATGATTATATATTATACTAATCATGATTGATGTTATTATTAATAATAATGATAATTCATATGAGAAATGAAAGGGCTTGGTGACATCAAACAAAAACAGAAGCTGCTTCTAAAACCAAAACATGTTATTATTTATTAATAAAATGTATTTTTATTTGGAATAATGTTCACAGTTGAATCGTTCACGTCAACACAAATAATGTGTATGAGAAAGAAAACATGATCAGTCTTGTTGAGTGTTATTTATTTTGTTGAGTGTTATTTCTAATAATGTATTTTCTCTGTTCCGCACAAGTTGTCATTTACCACAGTTAATAAATTAATAAATTCAACTCCACCTTCAGTTTGTAAAAATAAGCAATGTGTTGTTTACAGTAAAGTACAAAGCGTGACTTTTGAACTTCCTGACCAGACTGCTTTAACTAACGGCAGTATGACAGAATTATTTCTCATCATGAGGAAACAAGTTGAGTTTCTACACAGAGTGTTGGGACAGTGATAGCTCAGAAGCTCCTGCGTCTCACATGATTCTTCAGGAAAGAGTCTTTCCACCCAGCAGGAGCTGATAGAAACAGAAATAGACCGTCTGCGCTGATCATCGGTCTACACCCTTCATTTCACCGTCACATTTGTGCGATTGTGTTGAAGAATCTGCCCCTCCTGCTGTTCTTATCCACCCCGTAACTCTTTCCTGCCTTTAATGAAACACACACAATAGTAATCTTGCAGAAACACACTCTGCCCTGGTGACAGCCACACAACCTCTGTGAGTCTCCGGCGCTCTTTTGACAGCTACCTTTCAGTCCTGTAATCGCAGGGTAAGTAGCAATTTTCATTCAGCCCCAGAATTCAGAGGCTGTGCTAATGAAAGCCGCTACCTTGTAGGAATGGTTTCAAATAGGCTGATGGACACGTCCCCTCCATTCTATTATGGAGAAAGACTCTTATCAGCGCCACACAGTGATGCTCCTCCAAACCATCTGTCCTCAGATTTACTCTCTCTTTACCCATCACCGAAAGCCAATCAGAATTCAATCCATCCGCCCAGCACTTTACCCGCGCCTCATCTTCCACACAAACCCCCGACACTTCACAGACCATTCAACTTCAATTTAAAAGCGCGTGAGGCCGAACTGTTGAGATTGTTAGGTGAAAAACTAACTGTATCTAAAGACAAAGAGACTCCGATAATCCCGCCTCCCGGTACCACACTGTGTGTGCGTGTGTGTGTGCGTGTGTGTGTGCGTGTGTGTGTGCGTGTGTGCGCGTGTGTGCGTGTGTGTGTGCGTGTGTGTGTGCTGGCAGCCTATTTAAGAATCATCTCATGTCAGTGTAGAGGACACAGTCTGTCAAAGGGAAATGAGCATTGAATGAAAAGCAGGAACACCTCTGAGACCGCGGGTGACCGAGAGGTGTCTCTCATATCTGATGTCTTTATTTTGATCCCCACAATGCCGCCCGGCGCGGGAATGAATAAGCAGAAATGGCAGATCCAGTGGGAAGCGGTCGTGTCTCCAGACGAGGGGGGGCGGGGCTTGTGGCTGTTGTGTGTGTTATCAGCTCTTCGCTCGCACTTCCTCGTCCCCGCGTCCGGTGGCAGGGGCCAGTCCGAGGCCAGTGTCTGAGACCATTGTGCTGTCACGGAGGAAGCCCGGCCCTTCACGCCTTCCCCACAGGCCTCTGCATTTCCTGTGTCAAATTTATCATTTACCACAAAAAGACCCAAAGAGAACAGATGAAATTCTGATAAACATTGAGCTAGTAACTGCTCACATAGAAACGAGAAACACATGCAGAATTTACAGAAACCCCATCACAGCTTTCTGAAATAAACTATATTCATTTCTTATTTATATCTGCCAAAAAATGCAATCCATGTAAATTAAATGCAAAAATAGGATACTCTTGATGAGTTTATTTGTCTTGTTTTCCCTTAAAAATGTCTTAACAACCTCAAGTCAAGTAAACACATTATGAGCTAACGACTTCAGACGATGTGTCTTAAATGTGTCTGGCAGATGCTGTAAAAAACGAAATGACACAAACAATCTGGAAGCTTCTTACTCTAAGATGTTTATTTATTATAGTATTATAGTAATAACAATAATTGCAGTACCTACGGCTTTTTGGGGAAACTATGGTTACCATCGTATATTTTTGTAAGTTCTGAGAAAACACCACATCTGTTGGTTTAAGGAGAGCAGAGCGAGGGTTCGGGGGGAGGGGTGACCTTGCAGTCCATCAATTGAAACAGGATACGGACGAACTAACCGGGCTTGTAAAATGTCCTTATATGTCCTTATTTCAACATTCCTTACTATTAATTACTGCAGTGCACTTATCCTATTATAAGACGAATGAGTTTAGCCTCTCAGCAGAGGTGTGCTACAACTAATATAATCAGACTTACGATTTTTAACCAGACAGACAATAAAGACACCCAGGCAACCACAGAGCAACACACTAACAACCACTAAAGACACCTTAGCAACCGCATAGCAATGCCCTAGCAACTGTGGCAATGAATTTGTCCTGACAAGCACCGCTCGCGTTTTCTTAAAAAATGCAACAAAAAATGCAGTTTAATGCAAAATATAAAAAAAAAACGTCGGMCAGACTAACAGGGAGGTTCCTCAGTACAGCGTGTTTCTCATTTCCATGACGGGTGTTCTATAGGAGATATTTAGGCATGTTTCTCATTTCCATGACGGGTGTTCTATAGGGGATATTTAGGCGTGTGTATTTCTCATTTCCATGACGGGTGTTCTATAGGAAATATTTAGGTGTGTGTATTTCTCATTTCCATGACGGGTGTTCTATAGGGGATATTTAGGCGTGTGTATTTCTCATTTCCATGACGGGTGTTCTATAGGAGACATTTAGGCGTGTTTCTCATTTCCATGATGGGTGTTCTATAGGAGATATTTAGGTGTGAGTATTATTTAATTTCCATGACGGGTGTTCTATAGGAGACATTTAGGTGTGTGTATTATTTAATTTTCATGACGGGTGTTCTATAGGAGACATTTAGGTGTGTGTATTATTTAATTTTCATGACGGGTGTTCTATAGGAGACATTTATGCGTGTTTCTCATTTTCATGACGGGTGTTCTGTAGGAGGTATTTAGGCGTGTGTATTTCTCATTTCCATGATGGGTGTTCTATAGGAGATATTTAGGTGTGTGTATTATTTAATTTCCATGACGGGTGTTCTATAGGGGATATTCAGGTGTGTGTATTATTTAATTTCCATGACGGGTGTTCTATAGGGGATATTTAGGTGTGTGTATTTTTGATGACAAGAAAACGGTACTCGTCATTCTTCCCAGATGATGGAGGGAGGTCTCCTCTCCACGGCACTGTTACTAGGGAACCAAAACTGGACCTCTCTCAAGTTCTCTAGACACTGCAGAGCTCAGAAAAAAGCCACTGTTTCCTTTGGCAGCCGCACGCTACTTTTCGAACCTTCCCAGAGCACGAGACGTGAGAGGAGGAGGCGGGTGACCCGGAGAGGGGAGGAAGGGCAAACCAGCTTTTCACCATTTCCCCTGCTGGAGTTTGGAAAAATGTCTCTCCCGTCCACATGTCCCACCCCAAGGTGTGCAGCCCCCCCTTTCAGAACTCCAGCCTGTTCTCTGAGGAGCAACAGGGAGGTAATTGTATCTCATGGAAACCACATGTCTTTACACTTTCCCTGCCGGTAAAGAATGAGCAGGATTAGAAATAGACACCAGAGATGGAAACATACTCAACAAAATCCTCTCCAGCAAATTTCTTATCAGATCAGGATGGTTAACATGAAAAAAACATAATCCCACTTTCTAAAAATAATAGTAGCAGGAGAAAAGAAAATCTTTTTAATATCTCACCTGTTTCTGCTCAGCAGCGATGAGACTCAGAACAGAGAATTCTGATGAATTCACTTATTAAATGGTTTAACTGTAAGTATCCTCATATGAGACTCCTCAAGAGTTTCAGAAGAACTGCCAAGACAGCGAAGCCTGTAATTAAGTCTCCATATGATCTCAAACATTTCTCATCTAAATCCAAGACTGAATGTTCAGAGCGGTGTCATCCAGATGATACATTTTACAGCTATATTAAACATCTACTGTATGCCAATAATTCTCCATTTTGTTGCTATTATTATTTGTTTAAGTTGATGCAACATAACTCGTCACTCAGGTCAAGTCTATGAAAGAACAGCCTCTCATATACTGTGTTAATAAACGACCATATTTACAGAGTGTAATTACAAGTGTTTTAAAAACCAGACAACAGCAAGACACTTTTGTAAGAGTGTTCAGATGATCACATACACAATCACAGCCCAGAGTCTTTCCCAGAAACCCTAGAAGTGCTCAATACCCTCCACCTACGATCTCTCTCTCTCTCTCTCTCTCTCTCTCCTGGCTGAGTGCTGCTTAACTCAGCCGCACACTCACAACTGCAGTGGAGCAACACAGCCAGCCGAAGAAAGACAATTATCTTTAATATGTCACTCACCTGACAGCAGAGCTTCTCCTAGCCACGCTTCAGCAGATACAGGTGGAGGAACAAAGCCGTTTGGGCTCCTGCTTTTAACCAAACTCTCTTTCTCTCTCTCTCTCCCTCTCTCTCTTTCTCTCTCTCATTACCTGGCCCATTTGCATGCAGACTGTCAAACAAAAGGGTTGATGGAGAAAGATAGGAAAAGAAAGAAGCAGCAGCAGCTCTGCGTCTGGCCCGCGTGGGCGTCTGTTGATGTGGATTTGGGGTTTCAGTGAAGGTATAGAGGGTACAAGCAGGTACAAGTGTTTTGTTGTTGTGTATCACACACGGCTCTTCCCAAATCTATCATCCAGAAAACATCTTCTCCCAACCCTAAAGCAAATTCCAGACCCCAGTGCTGTTTAAAAAATACATTCCCTTCTTAGACAAGCTGGCATCTGGTAAGCATATAGCACAGATGGAGCATGAGCTATTGAATGGTGCAGCTCAGTGTTGTTATAATATATGAAAGAGTCGTTTAACTTGTGCACCATCAGAGTGTAAACCTCACAATGCTTTAAACATGAACCTTTCCCAGTAGATCACATTTGTTCGCTGACGTGTACACGTCTTGTTACACGTTGTACACGTTGTTTGTTAGCGTATTAACCTCGCATGCACACAGAGTAAATAGCAAATTAAATTTATTAATACAATATTGTCATTTCAAATATCTTGTTTTCGGTACTTCCATATTATTTGCCCGCATAAAACATGAAAATACAACTGAAGCTTTACGAAATCCTTTAAAACACGGTTTAAACGGCCATTAAATCCACGGGTTTCGTGGCGTGTGTTTTCATCGCGCAGACAGGCCTGAATTTAACGCATATGTAAATATGTTTGCTCAACCCTCATGATTGGGCTGCGCAGCCAAGACGTACAGTGTGACAGACAATGCTCCACACTGCCTTTATTCATTAATGGCGGCTTTTGTTCCTGTAAACAACATGAATATTTAATCCGTCCTAAGATTCCCTCTCGGTTAATGAATGTGTCTCAACCAGCGCTGCAGTCTCTCTGGGGACGCAGCCCGCCGGGAACGGTTGCTAAGCAGTCATCACCAACAAGCTTCACTCTTTCATGAACAACACTGCTCTGCACCGCGGATCTGATATGCCTGGCGATCCCGCACGCATGCGTGCATGCTGACACGCTCTGACCCTCCGCAGGTCTCCCGAAGGGTAACGTGAAGGTACATACAGCACCGCATACAACGTCACAACACCCGACTGCTGTGCAGCTGCTGGTGATGTCACTTATTGGAAAGGGTGTAACTACACGCAATAAATGCGATGCAACTTTCTATGAGCATGCTAACAGAGCACATTGGGAAACGCGCCAAGGGAAAATCCGCATGTGAAACCGGTTTCTTTACGCACACACAGAATGTAAACTTTGACAGAATTGCGCAGGCTTTCCGTTGCAAGGAAAATGGGCTGTTGCTGATTACCGTGATTTTGAAATAAGAGACATGCGATCCAGTTTTATGATCAGGCGCAATGAACGGAAGGATTGTGATCAATTATAGATTATTTATTTGTATCTCTCTAGTGTATGAATGCCACATGTTCTTCCACAGGCATGGAGACCGGGAGAGAAGTTCCGGCCCCTGTGCATGCATGCATGCATGCAGACAGACACCCGTAAACTTCTGCATCTTTGCCCGCAATTGGCCCACGGAGAGAGAGGAGTGATATTATGGAGGAACCCTCGGCAGACCCTGCCTCAAGCAGGCTCCCAGCTGTTGTCAATTACTGCCACTTTAACGGCGCGTTAAACACACAATGGCCAATGAGGCGCTGCCGCCCGAGTCACTATTTAACTGCAACACGACCATTAGCTAATCCTGAGGGTCCATTGCCTGCTGTTTTACCTAGTGCAGCCCAATTGAATGAAATTAAAGCCCAACTCCCTTTAATAACAAGGTTCCCCATCATAAATTCATTAGCTGCTTATGAGTATCTTCCCCTTTGCGTTGCTACATGTTTGTTGCTACTTGAGATTTACAGTCGGCTAATGAGAACCATCACGATTTAAAGCACTTTCTTCTAATAGACAAACAGAGATGGGAAAATTGCGGAGATTATGCGTTACTGAGCGGGGTTTAAGCGGTTACCCCTGATAGGTTTCTCGTTCTTCTGGTCCACTCAGAAATCAGGCTGGTGCAATTACTTTAGGTAATGTAATGAGCTGTTGACTCAGGTGAGCTGGTGACTCGCTCAAATGAAAGACTACACACACTCTACTGCCCCGCAGGCTGGGTATTACATTTCTCTCATCTGTTCTGCCATTGTGTGCTGTCGGTGTGTGTGTTGGGGGTGTAATATATATGGACGGGGGTAAGGAATGCCACCCCCCCCACACTGTTACCCCAATGTCTCAAATATCCTCAATGTCAAACTTGGTGGGCTCCAAAAATACTTCACCGCGCACACGCTCTCTCTCTCCACTGAATGTCCATCTATAGGTTTGTTCCTCATAATAGCTGTAATGTAAAACAGTGCTGCTAATCCTGTGCATGTTCTTCCTAACAAAACAACATTCACCAACATCTCACAGATCAGGGGATCTAAACGGTGGGCGACTCTAAAATAGGTCACAAAAACAGGTCCTCCTATGCTAAATGCAAACAACGAAATGCACGTTATAACCACTTGGATAACAAAATAAAGCGAGCGTGTTCTTTTGCCGTTCATCTTAAAGGCTGCGCATGCAACACGGATTGCAATGTGTTTTGCGCAGTACATTTTTGTTTTCTGAAATTAAAATTAATTTTAAGTTGTATTTTTTAATATTATGTTGGTATTATTAATGTTGGGCATAAAATCTGCGTCCAGAGACAAAAGCAGTGCAGAAGCACAGTCCTAGAGAGTTCTGTTGCATGCCATGCGTCTGTCACTAGCTTTGCGTCTGTCACTGCATGTTGTCGCCAGTGACTGAAGATTTGTGTTTTGATGACATTGTGTCATATATCAGACAGAATGTGTTTCTCAAAGCAGACAGACAGACGCGACCCCCTGCTGCAAGCTCACGGCCGGCGTCTGCAGCGGTCTGACCAGTCACTGTTTATTCCACCTGTGTTTCGCTCTGCACAGATTCGTTCTGTTTGAGGTCGCCGTGCATCCACCCCTGCAGAGGAAAAGGTGGATCGCCAAACGAGATCAGCTGGAGAATTATAGACTTGCATGTTACCATAAAGATCTGCATTTCATAGATGCAGGTAGTACTTAAAAAAAGAGACTTCCACACGTCAGGGCTGCCCATCATCTTCGTGGTCTCCTTCCAGACAGCTAACATAAACAGATTGTCTAAATGCAATGAAAACAGCAGCCGCTGACTGCAGCAGGCAGTGTGTGTCTGACAGACAATCTTCTTATTCAGAGCCACAGCTCAACACAAGACCTTACCTGACAAACACACGTTAAATACCCTTTAATATCTCAGTGGTTTCTCCTAGACAACAATGATGTTAGATTAAGACTCGTCTTTAAGTGACATGTCTCCACTGGAGTCTCACAAAAATCTCAACAATGTCTCAAACTGGGCTCAGATTAGCCAAGAACCTTAATATCAACTCAAATATCAAATTCTTATCAAATGAATGTTATCTACAAGCTATACTGGGTGTTAACAACTGTGACAATTGTCTCAATTCTCATATTTTAGGAGAAACAACGTTTTGAACCTGCGTCTGCAGCCATAAACCATCCTGTTGAGTTAAAGGTCTTATACACCTGAAAGGCAAAAACAAGCAAACAAATGCACACACACAAATAATAATAATAATAAATAAACAGTAAACTTCATCTGACTGCTGCATTATACGCAAAACAACTATGAGTTGTTTTAAAATAAAACCTCCAGCGCAGCCGTGAGGCTCCAGCAGTACATCAGTCAATAGAAGCGTGTCCTCCACAGCCAGTGAAAGCAGACATGAGCTAATGCTAAAGAAACATACACTAAAGCGCTGGAGCAAACACACGCTGGCATTGTGTGTAGTGACATTTTACAACCTTGCATTAATAAACACAATAAACAAACACATGAAGTCGAAGCATAAATGGTCAGTACCTGTTTCACCCGCCAAAACATGAACTAGAGAACTGTTCAGACATTCAGAATAACCTGACTGAGTTTGTATGGACTTTCTGTCCAATAATAATAATAACAATAATAATAAACACTCTAAAACTACAATATTGTTTCTTGTATATTTCTAAATCTGCTAGTTAAACAAGACTTGTACATAAGCGTGTATATAAACTATTAACAGGAACTAGTCTTTTACACTTTCTGAAGAGAGTGAGGGATTGCTGACCTGAGGGAACCTCAGTTCTACAGTGTTGGTGTGGATGTCAAGCTACTGCTGCTTATACAAAGGTGTGTTTTAGCACATTTCCATGTGGTTGCTAGGGTACTGATGGAGGTTGCTAGGGTGTTATAAGAGGGTTGCTAACCTGCCGAGGTCAGAAAAGGGAATGTTTTGGCTTAGGCCAGTATAATATACTCTTGTAAGTCATATTCATATTATGGCTTCTTTTTTTGCCTGTTTTATTGTCCATCAGGCAAAAATCCAAAGATCTGATCTCTTGATTTCTGAAAAACAACATCACACGTCTCTTAAACAAGACAAACTGTATAGCGATTAACATCCGTTAGCATTAGCTGTAATAGTTAACATTCATTTACTTGAATTTACTGAATTTATTTATCATGTTCATTTATAAATATTAAAGTTGGGTCTGGTTGGGTCTGGTTAATGCATTCTAAACTAACATAAACTTACAATGTACAACAAAATAGCCTATTTAAAAATGAATATTAACCGAGATTGTTATTTCGTGGTAACTAATGTAAATCTATAAAATAATTTGTTACAGCTTTTTTTTTTACAATTATTACAATGACAGTAATTAAATGCACTTTTAATTTACATGTACGAATAACTGTGATTGTTTTCTAATCGCTGTGAGATCACCGGTCTTTAACGGGTCAGTTTTATTTCGGTCACTTTCGTCTCTGTGGAAGAAATCTGAGGCATGCGCATCAGCGGTGTTGTGGGGTATTTATGAGCATGATGATCATGGGGTATTTTTGGCCCTGCATGAGGACGACAGAGGGTGTCCATTTCACAGACGGGGCGGGCGCGCTCGGGCGGTTCATTTTATCTAACGGGCTGAACACAATCAAAACGGGAGACTGCCGGTGTCAAGCATACAGAGAGAGAGAGAGAGAAAGAGAGAGGGAGAGAGAGAATGAATCTAGCTGCATTGCATCACCACCCTCCAGCGCGGCCAACTGGAGCGCCCGGCGACCCGAGCGAGCGTCTATTCTGAGCGCGTCATCTCGACGCCCGCCACCTCACTGTCTCATGACTGCCACAGAAGAGCTTAAACCATGACCTCACCAGAGCAGTTACACA
Organism: Botia kubotai; assembly: GCA_036877585.1. Lineage (NCBI taxonomy): Eukaryota > Metazoa > Chordata > Actinopteri > Cypriniformes > Botiidae > Botia > Botia kubotai. The sequence goes on along the minus strand of JAZGTI010000253.1, from coordinate 29,920 downwards.
ATACCCAGAGACACATTGTCTCTAATGGAGCTTTCAGAGATTAACTATAAGGGAAGATATTAATTAGGTTGGTTTAATGTCTTATACAGCTCACCCAAAAATGACATTTCTCTACATTTCTGTGCATTTCTCTACATTTCTGTAGCCTTGTGTTGTTTCAATGGCGTTGTTTTGCGTTACGGCTGTATGTCAGCACGTACATAACGAAAACAACATACACGGGTTGAATGACATGAGGTGAGTAAATGACAATGAAAGTATTACATAAAAGAAAAAAATAATTTTGGGTTAATTATTTTTTTTAATTGGCTCGGCTTGTGAAGGCACACGGTTCGAGTGCTCACTTCAGGAGTCTTTTGGTGATTTGTATCAAAATTCCAGCATGTGTCAGAGCTATAGGACACACACACACACACATACACACACACACACAGCCTCTGGCTAAACTCTAAATTAAAGACCTGGCTATGCACAGCCCTCCTTTGAGGCTAACAGCTAATGAAATGTACACGCTGACACGGAGCCCCAGAACACGGGTGAGAGGAGCGACACCCGACACTCTCTGTGTAGGTTTACTATGTCTGCTACCAGCTAAAACCCCCTGTCTGTCTGTCTGTCTGTGGAGAACACTGATGAAGAGTTACTACAATCAAATGTTTCTGCTGTATTCCTTAATTTACCAGGAAACTTTGTGGTTTCAACATAATGACTCTATAAATACCTCTGTTTATTATGCAGTTCCCCCGGGGGACTCCATTTTGATTGGTCAATCAGCATTCCGCAGTTAAATACTCAGGTTCCTGATTGGTCTGTAAAATTAATAATCATAAACAGTAATGCAAAACATGACAAACTCTAATGTTGTTTAACCTTGATAGTCTTCAAGAAAATTTAGAAAATGTGGAACACTCTCGTGTTTGAATTAAGGGAGAATTGAGAAATTAGTAAGTGGAAACATGTCACAAAGAACCAAATCAAATGAATAATAATGACGATAATGATGTAATTGTGGTTGTTTGTAGTGTAGTATGTGTGGGCTGTCATTTCTGTCCTCAGATTTTTTTTCTCAAAACACTCCAGCAGCGCACCGTAGAATCCTCAGTAGAGTTTCTCAGGTCCCACTATAAATAGACCAATTAGCGCTGTTTTTCTGCGACGGGTGTGTGGTTTCTTACAACAGCCCGCTCACCCACGAGAGGGTCATTAGCAGGGCTGTCACCAGCTGCAGGACAGCCTCCTCACCTGCACAAGACACGCCGGCAGTTTCTGGAGCATTTTACAACAATCAGTTGTGAATTTTAGCAGCTTAGTTTTAGTGGCTTGTGTGGGCACTGGCTGTGATGTAATGCCTATTTATTTGTTTCCAAATGCCTGTTTTACTCCTATAATAAATGTGTCCCCCGCTAATGCAAGCGAATTCATTTTCTCAGCGCTGAAGGCGGTTTCACACCCCGTTACGGTATTACTTAACAGAGAAATCTGTCTCTGCTTCCTCTCCCCACCCGTCCACAATCTGTGTTGCCGTAGGACATCACATAAGAACGCGTTCTCACCCAATTTGTTTGCCTTTCTGCTTAATTGACTGCGCTTGATTGCTTCTGGTAAATTACACTGAGACAGTGTGACGGAACCTCGGCCATCCGTATGTTCAGATTGCACTGTGATTTTATCACTCTGTTTATTTAAAGACGTACATTTATTTAATTCCCCTGGGATTACAAAAATTATACCAATTCCCCTGGTTCCCATAAGGCCTGGCAGTTTTTTGATGGTTCCATTGTGCGTTGTTTCCTGGGTGCCGCCGTCGTACGCGCGTGGCGGGGCCCTGCGGTTGCTCGCGTCGGAGCCGAACGACAGCGGCGCATCCAGAGCCCTCGAGCTGCAGGGCTGGCTGTCAAAACCGGCTAGTCATTTGGGATTACTCCAGATTGGAGCTCATTAGCGTCCCGCGGAGAATCGTGCGCTAAATGGTATCAAGTAGCTATTTTAGACGAGGTAATCTTGAGAACGCGACACATTGTGCTGCTTGAATTATTTCACACAGATTTGGCTTAAGGAGAGAGTGTGTGTGGGGGGCAAAATAAATATACAGCTTGGGAAGTCCGCAGTTAGAAATTGGAGAGCTAAAATGCGATTTAATTTCAAATCACAGAATAAAAGCATGAGACAGTGCAGCGATTCATGCTGTTGCCGCCGTCTGCGTTTAAACGGATGACTAAATGATGGCATGACACTTACATCAAGGTGCATCTCCCTCTCATTGGACCCCAGCCAGCTGTAACCATGACGATGGGTGCTCTTCTCAGCAGAGCTGTGACCCTGAAACATGAGTGGTGCTAAAAGTGTCATTACACGAGCTACATGAAGAGTACACACAGTAAACACAAGGCATTCTCACTGGAAGAGCACGAGGGGAAATCCAGCTCTGATCCCACCATCAGCTCATCACCATCTGATCTATTCCAGCACCTTCACTCCATAAGATGCCAAGTGAAGCTCCATGTGGAGTTTAACAAGACCCTCAGATAAACTGCTGAAGAGACTAGAACAGCAAGTCAAATATGTGCGGTGTGTTTCAGTGAAACCCAGCTGATTTTGTTCCAGGAACATGGCGACACAATGTCAAATGTTTATCTTGCAAAATGCTAAAATGTATTAATTGTTTTGTTATTATTATTATTTCATTCCAATGGTTAGTTATAGATTTGTGCTGAAAAGTAAAAGTAAATAAATCTGGTCTAATTTGACATTTTTTGGGGGCACGACACACCGCTTGAGAGGCACTGCTATAAACACTGTTACCCAGCGAGACTAGTTTGGTTAACCAGTCACTTTAGCAAGACCATGATGGTCTAAGCTGTTTTTTTAATAGGGAGGAACTCACGGTTTGCCTGTGGCGTCAGAATAAACCCACAGCTCGATTAAAGCACAGCCCAATGTCATTTTCTTTGATCTGATACGTCCAGTGCCCAGACTTCCCTTCAGTTTGGTTCCCTCCAGCAGTGGATAGACTTTCTCGTTCTGTACCAGCTCCAGTTTCAGCCTAAGGTCTCTGTCTCCAGGTTTCTTATCAGGTAACCTCCCCGCCGAATGTCACCTAGTGAAGCACAGCTTCAGAAACATCACCGTACAGGAATACTGCTGTAAAGCAAAGTCTTGCTCTGATGCAAAATGCACAAACTCTAATGAGTGACCCTGTAGGGGTAACCCTTCATTAGCTGAGATGGATAATTAGCGGTAATTAAGACCATTTCCCTGTGCATGTTTGTGATGTCAGGCAGTACATCAGTTGTGCCAATTTGTAGAGGTTTTGGGTTAATTATTTCAGAAAGTGAATCAGATAGTTTTGAGTCTTTTATCTCATTAAGCATGTGAACGACAGCGGCCGCAGAGGAAGGTAACCTCGCCGTGACGCCGAGCGCCGCCTGTAAGATACGGAATCTAATATGGAGATGCAGAAATTACAGCCAGAGCCCGAGATGAATTATTCAGTCAAGACTGCCAGTTTGCTGATGAATTAATCATCAGACACATCTCTGCCGGGGTTTATCTGAGAGAGAGACAAATGGACTGTTTGAGTTTCTCTGGCTACAACTTTCAGTCAGCTAGAGACTTCTCCGTCGTAAACAAGGCCCGAGTGAGTGAAGATGTTGATTGGATTATGCATTGAGCTTTAAAATGAGGTCTAAACACAAGAGGAACGACGTCTGAACTCTGAAACATCTCTCTTTAGCAGCCTTGACACACACCTGTCGAAAGAAGCCCATTTCATTTGTTAAATTAGCAAACGGATCATTTATTTCACATCTGTCATGATAAACAAAGTCTGAAATTCTTAAACTGCTTTGTGTTGTGTCTAACAACCCTGTTTAACAACGGATGTCAGAAAACAGCAACGTTCAATATAAACACAGTTCATAAGAAATAATAATTACATCAAACAATTTCTCCATCAACTACAATAGCCCGTATAACATTTACAGTGTTTGTTATCTTTTAATGTTTTGTTGCAACTTTGTGGATTAGAACAGGAATTTCTATTACTGTTCCTTACATGGGGTAGATAATAAAACAGGTTTTAAAGACAGAATAGCACCGAGAGGTGAGCCAGTAAGCAACACAGGACAATTTATTAAATGCACAGCAATGTGTTATAAACCGCTCTGTTTACACTAGTAACCGCTTGGCAACTGCCTAGTAACCATCCACCACAGTCTCACATTATGGTGGCAATCATAACTATTTATTCTAGTTTAAAATTGAATGAAATTCAGCCACAGGTGCACATGTCATTTCACAACACCAAATTTGCTCTAATAACTTTTAAGAGCTACAACGATCCATTTTCGAAAGTGTTTCATCACATACTGGAACTATTCACCAGCACAACCAATAGCGCTTGACTACAAATTTCCACCCCTGACCTCTGACCAGAGCTGGACCAATCCAGTGCAGATTCATGTCAGTTGTGTTGTTGCACTGATTCAGTGTTGATAGCGGTCAAACAGCAATACACCGTTGAGATTTTCCTGTGCTAATCAAAGCTCAGGAGCTGAAATACAGCTCGAGTTACAGCGAGGGGCTGCTGGGGAGGAAACCAGCAGGAGGCCTTCAGTCGCTCTGATGGGGGAGAAGCTCAGAATCACAGCTGCTTTCTGCGGTGCGCTGCAGACCCCCAACTCAACCCCAAAAACTGACACACTGAGACCCTCTCTGCAAGACGACGAGAGGTCAGCCAGCAGATGAAGGTGGGGGGCTTTGAGTAACTGCAGGGAGATTGAATTTAAAAAAAAGAGGCAAAAGAGAAAGCTGTATTGATGTTTCCACCGTAAATCCCAAACCATGTTGAGTCATAAGAGCGGCAAGAGACCAAGAGCCACAAGTCAAACCTGCGTGTT
>JAZGTI010000253.1:0-25002 GCA_036877585.1 Botia kubotai | reverse complement strand
GGGGGTTCAACAAATTCATGTCCATATGGTCTGAACCAGCGGTTTTCAACTGGTGGGCCGCAGATCTGTTCCAATGGGGCACTGAAGGAAAAAAAAACAAAAAACAATGGTTAATTTAAATGAAAAATATCAATTAATCAAATAAGTTTTGCAATATTGTTCTCTTGATTTTTGTCTTTACTAGTTCGTCGCAACACGGGTCTGTGGTGTGACAGACGCATTTTTAAAAGTGCAAATATTTCATGCAGTCTCCTCATTAATATGTGCATAAAAACCGCATGAATAATAATTATAAGAGAATTAGCAACAATTAAAGGCTGGTTAAAACAGTCTCAGATGGAGTACAGCATGTCTCACCACAGAAGGATTCCACTTACCAAGACGTTTTCATGTACCCAAAGGTGTATCAGCTCAGAGAGAAAGACTGATGTCAAAGGTTGCACGTCCAATCAAAGTCTTCATGTTTTGGTGCAAATGTATCTTTCCTTTCATGGAGCAAAAACAAACGTCAACATAGAGAGATTGTGTGACATGCAGCTACCCTCAAAAACCATGAAGAAACGATAGACAGGTAAAATAAAGACACGACACAGGTTACATTAAATACAGGTTTACTAGCGATGAGGACAAACATAGGTCATGTGGTAAACGTGGTTTGTTTGGCTGCTGAGCGCATGAATCAGGTGTTAGTGTTTGGCTGGTTAGTTTTGGCAGTTAAGCCCCTGCTGGTGCATTTTACCGTACTCATCTGCCATAATTACACAATTATGCAAGTTAACCGAATCTTTCTCTGCTGACAGCCGTCCAAAACAGCCATGAATTCTGATGGGGGAAAAAAATCAAGCTACATTTTAATTGCACACATTTCATTATATTACAGTAAACGTTTCAGCAGCGTTGTTGAACGGTTCAGGACAGTGTGTGTTCTTGTGTTGCGGTCACTGCCAAGGACGACCGTCAGCTCCATTTTCCACTGCCTCCAAATTAATTAGTCGCATGATAATTATGACTCAGGTGGGCATAAAAAACTGAGCGACCAGGAGAAAAGACAGTAACATACAGACTACATCCATGTGCTAGCTGATGTTGACGTGATATTTCTCTACAGACAGATCTCACATTAAACTACAGACATTAAAGAGACATTCAGAAACCATATATAACCTGTGTAATACATTGAGTTTTACAATACAGAAACGAGATGCAAAACCAAGATTGATTAGATGATCAATTACTTTGTGATTAATCAGTGGCGCATTTTAAATGCATGTTTAATGGAAACGTTCTGTGCATCGTCGGCTACGTCTTTAGTGCAATTTATCATCATTACAATTATGGAGGACTCAAGCATGTCACAATCAACCAGTTACGACCCCCCGGTCAACAATTCTGGGGTGCAGATAAGCCATCCAAAGCCATTAGAGATAATAGAAGTGCTGAGTAAATCCAAACAGCCTGAGCTGGCCCTCCACACTTGCCTCCTCAGCCACTGAGCTTAAACAAAGAGAAGTTTAAGACAACCTGCCTGATGCTGGGGAAAATCTAGAAAAATTCCAAAGCATTCCCAAGCACAAGAGATCTGCCCCCCCCCCNAAAAAAAACAGAAACTTCTCTCTCTTTTCAACTGACTTGCTTTTGGATGAGCTCTCCTTAAAAAGATACCAAAATCTTTGTTTATTCCCATTGTTCAGGGGTGGGGGGATGGATTTCCCCTCCCTGTGCTGATTTCCATCAGCTCTGCCCAGCTATTTAAGTGTGTATTGTGAAGGCTGACCTATGAAAAATTCAGGGGACAGACAGAGACCCAAGCCAGTGTCTCTTCACCGTTGGGCTCCTCGGGGAACGCAGGGCGGTGGGAGACATTGCTATTTGCACACCAATTGCTGAATCCCATTCTTGAAGCCAAGCAGGGCTTAGATACCCCTCCTCCTAGCCTGCCTGCTCTCTCTCTCTCTCTCTTTCTCTCTCTCCCCCTCTCTCCTGTTCTCCAGCAGTGGTGCTCCTCTGTGAGGCGAGCTGAATAGGAAACCTGCTTTGGGACAGAATGAATGCACAGACTGTCAGAGCCCTCAAAGGCCCACGATTGTAGAGCCACTTGTGTTGAATATTAACATGTATGTGAGGATTAAACCATGCGGTCGCGCCTCGGCAAACACACGCACTGAGAAACGATGATGCTGTGGTCGTCCCAAACAAACACATGAGAATGGCTCAGGTTCGAAGAGGTGGAGGGTCACAGCGCTCACTTAACATTGCAAAGGCATTTGCAACATGGAGACAAAATGGCTTCAAATCAAATGAGCGCTCCCAGTCAGAAGTTTTCACACGCTTGACTGCAAGAATTCTCATGAAAACATTTGGATTGGAAGGCTAATGCTTAAATGCATGAAAACAATTTTGAGGAATTTAAAGTTATTACTAAAATTAACATTAAAACACATTTTGGAACGGACAAAGTTGGAGCAGATACTGAAGGAAAAGCAGCCAGATACAAATGCCCAGAATTTCAAATGCCCAGAACTTCATCCACAGTGTTTAGAAAAGGAAGAATCTCATTTAAAGAATATACACATTTAAATCGAACATTGTTTGCTCACTATATAATTCCCATTCTTTTGTTTGTGTCATAGTTTGATTTTTCTGTTCTTCTTAAATTTAACAGCATTTGACTGGTCGTGTAATTACTTCAGTCGGTTGCAGTAATTAAAACACAGCATTCACCTTCCAATTAAAACAAAACTCTGGGGCTTTTTTAAAAATGTTAAAACGTAATTAAGGCATTTTAAAAAACATCTGCCTTCATTATTCGCTAAACACAAGTATATTGTTACTCAACCTCGTCTGAAAGCTTTCTCGTGTTGTTCGCAGGAATAAGCCGCACAAATCTTGTTTCTGTGAAATATTATAATCACAAGTAAATGAAAGTTAGAGGAACTCTCACAGTGACAGTCAACAATAGTAAAAGCTGTAGTCATCTCCAAACGGGAAAACTGTCTCACTGTAGCTGCAGTAAATTGGAAAAAATAGAGCAGGAATGCCTGGCGCCAGCCAAAGAAAACGCACCTTCGGCCGAGCTGCACTAGAACATTTTTCAGACTGCGTTTCCTGTTGAAGATTCCGTCTTTTAGACGGTGCGTCACTCCTGGGAATCAGAATCACCGCTGTATCGAGTGTTGAGTTGTGCATTGTTACAATCGTAACTGTCAGCTGGTGGGTTATATATATGTATTTCGGTACCACTTTACAACAAGATTGTGTTTGTTAATGTTAGTTAAGGTGAAAGCTAACACAAACTAATAATAAGAAATACTTTTACCAGCATCTATTCACCTTAGTTCATAATCATTTTATCATTTAGCACTTATCAATACAATTAAAAGTGACTTAACATCAGTTAATGCACAATCATTAACTAACATTAACGAAGATTAACAAATTCTGAAAAACTATATTGCTAATGCTAACTAGCTAATGCATTTACTAATGTTCACAAATACAACCTTATTGTATTTTTGTTACCTCTATATCTTCATAAATAACTGTGTACAGTTAAAAGGCATGTTAACATTGCATTGCAATATTAACACATTTCACACTTTGATTTGAAAGACATTTTTGTTTACTTCTGTACATTAAACAGATCTGGAACCGTTTTGATCAAATTTGTCAAATGTAAAAATCTGCAGCACTTTAACATCTGCTTTGAGCATTAGCACTGACTGTTGCGTGAATGTGTGTTCATATTTTCTTTTCTTCTGGCAATATGAGGGTTCCATGTGTTCCTCTATCAATAAGCTGTGATTTACATGAAAAACATGTAAATCATGATGTAATCATGATCAATTACTCAGAGACTCTCTAGAGACCTCACCACCCAATCCAGCAGCCTGGAAGCCCATCCAAACCACTGGAGATTTGTAACCGAGCATTTCACAAACAGCTTCCTCATGTGACTTCAGTTTAACCCGCTCCACTCTCTCTCTCTCGAAACTATTTTCCCACTGTTTAAGATTAGTTCAGGATAAACATGAAGACTGCATTTCTCAGCCAGTATCTCAACCTCTGTGCCCCCCCAATCAAACAAAAATGAACAGTCATAAAGGAACTGCTTTTAAACCATTCTTTTCACCATTTAAGACTAAACTTCAGGCAGTTTGTCTTCGGTATAGTGAATGTGCTCATTTAGGTTTCCCTCAGGAGGAACGGCACATTTTATATGAAAATATTGAATTAGATGACAGCAGCTCTGCCGAGGAACCAGGAACATGCTGCGATTCAACAGCTCTCAGAGTCAGGAGAAGTCTGGGAGAGTGCAAAGGAATTTACAACATATTTATTGTTAATAACTGATTCATCATATACAGGTTATTTACAAAAACTCTGCGGGCACAAATAACTTTAAGCTATCGTGTATATCACAATAATGAGAGTAAAATAAAGAACAGAGGTAGAACAAGAAAACGGAGAGGTGTCGAAGACCAAAAAATTGGCTAAAGACCTTTATCTCTCCAGAAGAAAACCTATTTTTTTAAAAGGAAAGTCTTTTGTCGGGAACTATTGTCCTGGCTTGAATAGCCTGCCAACTCCAACTAAACATATTCACCATCAGTTGGTTTAAAGGCAGAGGGAAGCTCTGGTCTCAATGGGGGCTTGGTAAGGAGGGAAAACCCAGGCAAAGAGAGTTTTGACTTGAAACAATGGCATTCCGATGCTGGCCAGGCAGGGTCACAAAGGGATGTTCTCAGGGCGAATATCAAATTTCCAAAAACAGTAGGGAGAGGAGAGAACCCCCACTGGCCTTTAAAAGTCAAAAGGTTGACCCACCACAAACACAGAGACCGGTGCTGAAGACCTCAGATAGAAGAAGCTTTTAAACACACAGATCTCCTCTCATGTGAAGGAATTCTGTCACGCTGGACAGCAGCTCACTGCTGTCAGTGTTTTTTAAAAGATGAGAACTAAACAACAATAACAACCAAAAATGTGTCTAATGTGTGTGACAGATGAATGTATTAAACAGTGATGGTGATTGTGGGGGGAGTCGTATTTATCCATCAACGGGAGATTTCTGAAATGTTCAGACACAAATAAAGAAGCTTTGCCGAACAAACAGAGATAATAAATATTTATAGAGAGAACAGCACTCTCTTAATAACGAATCTAACCCTCACTCGGAAGTCAAGTAAAAAAAATAAATGAGGTAATCCAAACAAAAACGGAACAACAGTTTTAGAAGATAAAAATACACTAAAAGCAAATGAGCCTCGCTGTCCAAGATTCCAGTCTGGTGTGCTTGTGTATTTCCTGTATCCCATTGTCTCTCCTCTCCTGTGAACCTAAAGAGACTTTGTTGGCCCAAAGACTCATTTTGCAGACACCCGGACAGCATTGGAAAAAAGGGGCATCCAATTACTGCTGGAAAACACCAAGCCAACCAGTGTCCTTACAGTTTGAGAAAGCAGCCAGCAGGGTCCTGAAGTGGTCTGAGCTGTTCTGGATGAGTCTGGGTTACATCTGGAAGCAAGAGAAACAGTGGGGAGCCCTCCAACCCCCGGGTCCTGAGAATCAGGGCACAGCGGGTGGCTTCCCTCGGGGTCCCTCCCCCATCCTCACACCGAGATCTACAGCACCTGTGGAGAGCGCACACAGAGACGCGACACATGTCAGTCATTCTGTCGCCGCGGTAACGCTGCGGACAGAAAATAGCAACGGGAGATGCGCTCAAATGGTGTGACGGTTTGACAAGGCAGATGGTGCGACGCCTGCATCTGATTACGTGAAAATCATGCAAGTCGGTGCAAAAATAATAGCACACAGCAGCGAGCACCTCAGTTCTGGAAGCGCTTCTCCCAATAATGTTCTCCATAAGGATTTCAAAATCATCCAATATCACAAACAGATTTAAATATGGAAACATTGTGAATGAAAACACAAAAGGTGCTAGAACGTGTTCTTAAATTATTTTATGTACACAAATATATATAAATAAATATTCAAATAGCTTGAGAGTGCAAATAGACTCTCGGTGCTTCACAAAAGTGGGCAGTCTCTGCTAAGTTTGTAGGCACAAATTCTGTTTCCATGGTAACACCGACCTCTCTGATTGGTGAAGCTTTACTTCAGAATTATGGGTATTGTAATCACAGGAATCTGGCTATTACACATCGTTTTAAATGAAGTTTGGACTTGTAGCTTTCACAGCTCAGAGCTCATTGAAGGTCTGTCTGGTGAGGTTCGTATGTTATCATGAAGACCTCAGGAAGTACTGTTGCACTCTGTACAGCAGGAGGAAGAGAATTCAATAGCTTTTCCTGTGATGACTGACAGATATGCATTTTTTTTACCTTCTTAAGTGAATGTTGAAGAGCCCCTTCTGGCCATCTGATGGTGCTTCTACCCATGTCCTGTGGGAGACAAGAAGCAAACAAATGAAGATCACATCACAACACTGAGGTGTGGATTAAAAAAACACAACAGACTTCTCCAAGCTGAAATGTCACAGTGACTTGATGTACTAGTTCATGCACTAGTACTAGAAATAAATATTGTTCAAAAAAATCATCTTTCAGAAAGTAGAAAGATCATATAGTCACAGAATGTTTGAACAACAGAAGCGCGAGCTAATGATGACAGAATCTTTTATTTTTGGGGCACCGTTTCATTAAACTCTCATCGTGCAAATCATCCGACAGTGTCGACTTCATTACTCAAAGGTTGGGACTGTATCCACATCATTGTTAAGCGGCTGTATTCCAAGTCTCCAAACAGTGGCCAACAGAACTGCAGGGGACGCAGTGCGCGCCTCCACACACAAGAGTGTGGAAATAGTTTGGCACTAACGTTCTCTTTTACCTAAACTAGTCCCTCTAGAACCTGTTTTATATGCTGTTATACGGTTTAAATTTCCATTGACAAATTAGAATGAAATTATTCTAAAATATTCTAAAGAGAGAGCGGGACCCAAGCCAAGGGACATGAAAGAGCTTTTCACAGTTTTCGAAGGGCCTGAGCCTTGGGGCCGTCTCCCCTCCCCACCCCCTCCACTGCTGCGCACAGGGATCGCCTTCATGAGCCCTGGGCCTAGAACTGGAGAGGGGAAGGGCTGGAACTCGGGCCAGCTGTGGGGCCCAGTCTGGCTGGCTGACTGCTGTCGAGATGGCTGACTGCTCTGTCTGGCTCTTAGACATGTTCTCTTGGCCAGCGCAACACATGCAGTAAAGCGTACGCATAGAAAAGCAACACCCTCTGCTCCATGTGCTGTTCACAGGCAAGCTCTCAGTATTGCCTGGTTACTTACAAATGAGGGTGAGAAGATGTTGGTTTATGTTTCAGTGGGTGGGGCTGCTATGAAGAAACATTAGTGATCTTAGAAACACGCATGACAACAACAACACAAGAGGTGACATGGAAAATTAACATCTTGGCTCCAAACTTGAGGGATGACCCATCCATGATGGTTCTGCGACTTTAAAAACTCCAACAAACTCTTAAGGTGCTGGTTACACACTAAAACAATGCGGTTCTTAATCAGCAATATCTTTAGAAAATAGTTAACCCAAAAATTTATATTTGTGATCATTTACTCGACAACATGTCAATGTCATTTTTGAAGCTTGGCAGCATAATTCACTGCCCACTTTTGTTGTACGCAAAATAAGAGCAGATAAACGACAGCAACACAAGGTAGAACAACATGGGAGTAAATAATGCCAGAAGTTTTAAAGTTTTGGGTGAACGTTTCGTTAACATTTAGCATGGAAAGATGATGTACCCTTCAAAGCGTTTGGTGTTGCAGTCTTTGACAAAATGCAAAAGCGGAATTCAATGCATGCCAAGACAAGCAAGACAAGATCATGTTTTTTTCCCTTCCACCCTGACATTCTTCATGGAAAAATGCTGTGTATCACGGACACGGGAAAACAGTCCAATTAATTCTGCTCTGCAAACCAACACGCGAAGAGCGGATGTGCGCATGTACACTTACATATTCATATTCATCACATCAGCCAAAATCTCATTTAAATAAATGTTCGCAAATGGTGACAATGACTAATAGATTAACAGCGAGTACGAGATTTAATGCGCATCTGCATAAATGTCACATGTACATATACGGTCCAGTGAAAAAGATTATGCATTTGTCCTAGTTTTTTTTTATTCATAGTTAGATTTTAAAAAGGATATGCGAGTTCGGAGTTTACACTGTGGATGTCTGTTCAAAGAACCACTGAGACATTGGACTTTGTTGACAAATACAGAAAACGATCAAAGATTGTGAAATGTATTCATGTAAAGAATGCGCATGTTACACTGAGTTTGGAGTGTTACGCTGGATGCTGTTTTTTTCAACATCAAGCCCCATGTTCTCGTCACATCAATAATGTCCCTACTTCACAAAATGCATCTCTTTACTTGTGTTCTAAGCCTGTTTCTGCACTGTTTTGAATGTGTTTTCCCACGAGACCACTGCATCTTCTTCTTTGTTTTCTGTCTGTCCTGCTCTTTTAGTGTTTATTCTCAGAGCCACAAAGCTGTCAGAATATCCGACAGCCTCTGTTTGAAAAATTGCATCTGACATCCTTCTCTATTTATTAGGCAAAACGGTAAAAACACACTCGGAGCTGAAGCTAGCTATGACTTCCTGACATGCAGTCTTGCTTGCAAACGAACTGCTTTCTAAAAACAGCCCTTTTGCTTAAATGTGCTCTGAATATAATATACTTTTTTCTGTTGCATTAAATCACACACTAATTTTTTTTGAAGAATTTATAAAAGTACAAATAGTGTAAAGTTCAATCAAACTCTCAAAATGACGGAGCGTAAGAGTACCAATGTAAGATATTCATTTTAAAAAAGAGTAATATAAAATAAAACTGCAAATCCTGGACGTTACTGTGATCATAACAAAACCCAATGTGCACACATAGAAAGATGGAAAAAAGGGAAATAGATTTTGAAAAACAGTAACAAAATTATAAGGAACTCAATACCTGTGGCAGAAGATGTAAATCAAGATAAATGCATGAACAGATCTGTGGTTTCTGTGTGTGTGTTTTACAGATTTTGGATGTTTAAATGATAACATGAGCTTTATAAGAAAATAACAGCATAATAAATAACTGCAACCCTCACTCACTGTCGCGCAAATCAGACGCGTCGCTTTCTGACGATGACGACACGCGTCAGATGGAGCGAGATGACAGGAAAGAGGAGCGTGAGGTCAATGATGTCTCCGTTTAACCCTCACAGCTTCATAACGACACGACGAGCTATAACGTGCCCGTAGTCAAATTAATCCCAAAACTGGCTCCACTAACCGCCTTCGACTGCGTTTCTTTTCAGAATAACGCAATAACAGCGCCGCGTTCGCAACGGGAATGTGAGGCGCTGCGTGTGACCTGCGATGCTCCTGACTGATGGATCACACCGCTGACAACACATCTGAACGCTTGTGTAACGTTTCCAGTAAATAATAGAAAAACACAAGCTGAGGTACATGTCTGTTGATCATATCAGGAACAGGTTATGAAGCCCAGACTTCACAGATTTATCACGTATTTGTTTAAATACAGCCGCGTCCGTGTGTATCCGATTGCGCATCCATTTAAATCGAGTTCCTGAGCTTTACATTTCAGTTTATTGGCACTTAAATGTCGAATTTTATCTAAAACACACGGTATAGTCCTCATGAAAAATAACTGATGAACTTTAAATAGCAATCGTGTGCTTAAATAATTTCTACCTCATTATAAATTATACAGTTAAATTATGAATTAATCAGTAATATTAATACTATGGTTTTAAATAATAATAGCTGTGATTATGACCGCAGAAACCAAAGCATTGGTTGGTCAACAAAACTGTGAAAATATATTAAACTTTAACTTGCATTACGTGTGTGTATAGACAAGGGGTTATAATAAATAAATCCACAATAAATACATCATTAAAAAACAATAACAAATATTTTATCCTATTTAGATATGCAATTAAAACTAAACCTAGGCTTTAGCTATTTGAAACAGAAGGTGTGTAAGTCTCAGTATACATACACACACACACACACACACACACACATATGTATATATATGTATATATATATACACACACTTAAAATAAATGTAAAATTCTAATATTTAAATTACAAGGCAAACGATCTCTTTAGTAGAGACTGTCAGTGGGTTAGTTATAGTTTTTTCATCCTGCTTTTTGCATCCTGTTTTCTGTCAGCACCAGACAGAGTGTTTTAAAGTGCTAATTAAAGCTCAGTTCTGGGTGACAGATTAGTTGCAAATGGTTCCCTGTGCCTGAGGTTAAGCTACCTAAGGTTGTTCATTATTCGACCATTAAGCCATCAAAGTAAACTCAACAGTCCATAAAAACACCAATTCATCATACTCTCACTGCAAGTCAATGAAGTTTACCTTCTTTGTTGTCACTCTGGCCTCGTGCTCTATCCCAGAATCCCAGACACTTGTCATTAGCAGGGTCCTCTATCAGAGTCTTGTTGCCGGGGACATACCAGGTGGCGTGCTGCTCTGTCATAAGAGAGTCAAGGTCAATGGTATTCACCGAGCCCTTGCCTGCAACCGGGCTTGAATTGGCCATGGCACACTCTCCATTTAGTCCAGTCTGGCAGTCAGTTTTCTTGTTTGTTTTCCCTCCTAGTGGCTGGTCCTCCGAGATGCTAAACTGCTGTCTTTGCAGCTGTATCTGAGCCTGCAAAATCTCCAGAGGATGAACCTCATCCTGGCCTGCGCTACTCAATGGCGTGCGCACCTGTTCCATGCACGAGGTTTCACTGTAGCCACCCCTGTTTTCAGAATTACACTTCACAGCAGCTCTGCACGGCCTTGCGTCCTCATTGTTGTAGTTAGGGCTGGCTTCATCTAAATAATCCATGCAGGGCGAAACACCATCCGATTTGCCTACGCTTTGAATTCCACTGTCCATCGAGGTTGCGAGGTCAGGCTTTCCAAAGGAAGGGGAGACCAGGGCCCTCTCTGGAGTTTTGCCTCTGCTCTCCATGCCCATGCCTAGAGCGGAACTATGCTGACTTGGGCTGACAACAGGGTTACTGCTACACTGAGGGGAGAAGTTTCCTGGACTTATGTGCCCGCTATCACGTCTTTTCTTCCCCCTCCCCTTGCCGTTGCCTGTTGTCACTTTTCCCTCACATCCAGACTCCATGTTGTTGTTTGGGGAAAGGGTGCTAGCTTCCCTTTTCACCATCTGGCCTGTACCACTTTGACCTGCAGTCATATTGTTGTTATTCCCAGAGCAAGCCGTTTGACTATTCTGAGAAGCATTGCTCTGGAAATATTCTGCCCCTGGGCCGCAGGCTCCACTACTGCCACTGCTATTTATGTCCTGCTCAACCTGACCTGCTTTGCGTTTGGCCTCATTTTGACTTTTCTTATTAAAAGTCACATTGAGGTTCGGGGCCCCAAGGCTGGCGATCATATTCTGGCAGGCTGTGGAAAGAGCTGCCAGACAGCTTTGGCCAAACACACTGTCTTTTGTACTTGCTTTGTTCAAATTCCCCAAAGAAAGGGCGCCAAGCTTATTGACTGACAGGTGCTGGTTGGAGAGGTACTCGGGATGGGCGGAATAGTTCCCTGGAGTTGAACTAAATCCTGGTGGATTGCTTTGAGGGGCTCCCTGTTGAGTTGGCCCTCCAGGAGGGAAGCTATGCTGCCTCCTTATAGCCATTCCCCCAAATTCAGCCGGCCTCCTTTCTGTGGGTGCACCCGACTGCATGTTGCTCTCATCAGGAGACTGCATCTGTAGAGGATTGCTGACATTATTTTCAAACGGATGATGCGCTCCTGGAGAATTCAAAGACTGCATGTCCATGCCTGTGACACTTTGTCTAAAAATAATGTTATGTCCATTCTCTGACTGCTCCAAGGCATGAGAGTTTGTTTCCCTACAATGCTGCTGCTGTGGCTCAGGAAACCAAGAGTTTTCTTGAGGTATATGGGGACTGTCAAAGTTTCCATGGAAATGATGCTTTTTCTCAAAATTTGACTGCGATACATTACCCAGAGGCCCTCTGCAACCCATGCCGTTTGATGTCACGTTACCGTGGAGACTTAACTGCTGTAGGTCTGGTTGTCTCATTCTTTGCTGTTGGCTCCTTGATGCCATTTGTTTGATCATCATGGCCGCATTTTGCCGTCGCTGCATTGGCTGTTGCTCTGGGCCGGAGATCAGAGGCAGGGGGCCTGATGGAAACCCGTCCGTCACATGAGATGTGAAGTCCCCCATGGGAGAAGGAAAAGCAGAAGGGGAGAGATGGTTTTCAAGACCAGGACGGTTATGTAAGCCATTGGTTAGGGGGCTGCAGCTCTCTCCAGCAGAGCCATTTGGGAGATCAAACCGTGGCCTTTTAGCCATATTCAAATAAGGCAGTGAGCTAAGGTGAGGGTGATGGGGGGGCTGGGGTGCTAGCTGGGGGACATCAAATACTGGCTCCCCAAAGGGATGCATGTTCTGGTTGTTCAGTCTATGTATGGGCCGGTCCAAGTGGCCATGTTGAGTGTGCATCATAGGGCTTTGAATGTCTGAATTATTGGGTATATAATCAGGAGTGTGATAAAACCGGGGAAGGGCAGGGGAACCGGGGTTTGGCCTAGCAACAGGTCCGGCCCTTTGCTGTGGCATTAGGTGGTGTCTAGCATTAACCCCAGGATCTATTTTTCCCCTATTCCCAAATCTGTCCGAAAACATGTTTTGCTGAGGTAGCTGCTGGTCGACTTTTGAGGCGCCCGTCATGGGCCCTCGAGAACGATTACAGGTGGAAAACGGACCCCCGACCGCTTGGCTCTCTGCTTCACAATAGGAAGGTTTTGGCTCCGAGGACTCAGCGGTAGAGAATCCTGTCATATCAAAATTCCCTGACAGAGGATCACAGGGAAAGCAGTGTTCTGATCCTGCCATCCTGCCCTGTGGGAAAAGTCTATAATGTTCAAGTCTGTGTGTTTCGGGGGATGAGGAAGGCAGGCCATGGAAGGAGGCGGCTCGGTTAGGTGACTGGTCCAGGGGAAGACACGGTGCTGGAACAGCATGGTTACCGTTGTGATGGCCGTGAGGCTGAAACTCAGGCATTGCAGCCATTCTCTGCTGCTGCGAGATGCATTCTTGTGTCTGCGCCTCTGCAAGCTGCTGACCAAATCCTGCTTCAAACATATGGGGATGACCTGCATTGTTGTTATTAAAGCCCATGTGTCTGTCCCCATGCAAGCAGGAGGGGATGTTGTCCTGGTACAGATGTGAATGCTGCTCGTGGTTAGGCGCTTGATGGTTGAACGGTCCTTGCATGTGGAGCTGATGTTGTGGCTGAACTCCCATTCCAAGCATTTCCCCATGGCCATGAGTCTGGAATCCATACTGGTCTCTATTGGAGATGAAGTTGAGTCCCTGCATGGGGGGCTCATTCAGGGGGCCCATCATCGGCTCCACAGCTACCGACGGCCCTTTCATATGAAATCCAGCGCTGTTATAATTAGAGTTCATTTTCAGTTTCCGCTGGACTCCTTTGTTTGTTTGTCACAGCAAGCTAAGGAAAAGAATTATTAGGAAAAATCCTTCGCAACAACGCAGTCCATGTTATGTACGTCCACAGAGAAATTTTTTCTTAAGTGTCTTCTTTAGCAAAGGCCCATGTTACAAGTCCATTTAAAAATGCAGACAGTAATTACAATAACATCCCTATACTACCAAAAAATAAAGATTTTCATTTCACGTGCATATGTGTTAGGATAATACTGCATAAATATTTAATGATGTGAAAGTCAGATATTAGGTGACGTTAACTGGAAGTACCTCAATTCCGACATTAGAACCGCACAGTTTTATATCCAAAATGCGTAAAAATCTGAATGTACCCTTTGAGCGACAATTCGGGGAAAAGCGCATTTTAAAAGAAACTCCCCGTTTACATTATTATCGGATGCGTGACGTTCCCAAATCGTTCAATACAAATCCAACGGAGTGCAAAACGGAGCACATGTCCCATTCTTACATTTCCAATGCAATAAGCGCACGAATTATTTTGAAAAATAAAAACTCAAATGCATTTTAAAAAAAAGCAATTAATGCATTGAATGGATGGTCCGGTAAAGAGAACTTTGCGCGCCCGTTCGGTCCTGTGAGGAGAGCGTAGATTCTCACCGCTGTGTGCGCGCCTTATAAACTGGAGAGCCCAGGGTCCTTTTGTTGCCACGGCGTGAAATGCGTTCTCAGAAGGAATTAACCGTCCTTTCCTTTAATATTGTCCGTGCATACCGTGCGGTCCATGCTATTTGATTAGATGGTTCGGTCTCCAGAAGGGTTTGTTCATCTATCCCTGTGTCTGATGTGCTGACCTCCGGCTATCGGCAACAAGTTTGACATTCCCTCATGTATTTCAGAGCTGATTTCTCACCAATGCCGACACAGGGACACATGCGCAGGGGGCGGGGTTTCGTGCACTGGGGGCGGAGTTTGACGCACAGAGGCGGAGGATGCTTTAAGGAAGTCTAACAGAAATATAATGTATATATAGTTAAGTTATAAACGTGTATAGATATAATTAAGACACCCTGAAAAACACACTTTACTCTATAACGATAAATACTTCGCAATGAAATAGCCCAGCTCAACATTTTTTATAGACAGTTCATTGAGACAACGCTGAGGCCTAAATATGAACAGATATGAAATTATGCACATATTTTAATCTTCAGTGATAATCAATTCTAGAGGTGAAGCAATCTAGATTTCATATAGAGTTAAATCAAGATTAAACAGTTAAACATATATAACGATTAAACATAAACGGAAATGACGTCTTAATGTTCGATCACATCTATCACACATTCAAACTGTAGTAATCATAACAGCAGTTAATTAATTCATGTATATAACACAGGCCTTTATTTTCAAGATGATAAATGACAGAGATAATGAACGTATTCATTTAACTGGTGATTGCGGTATATACCGCGTAGCTTTATAACAGAAGCGTTTTAAATGAAAAGCGATTATCAAACGGTATAAATAAAACAGCACGGGCAAGATTACCAACCACAAAACCTCAATGAAATGATTACTGTAATACTAGCAGGCCAAAATACTGATATGGCGGCTGAATGTTATGCAGTAAATTTAAATGCAGTAAAAATAGACGATTGTTTTGTTGGTTTCATTCGCCAGCACGGAAGACTCACCTGTTACTTTTGACAAAGCGGAACATTGCCATCTATGGGTGACGTCAGGTACATGCACACTGACGGGAGCGATTCAGATTCAAGCGCACCATATTTTGTGAATACAAACCCTCAAAAATAAACGTCTGGCAATAAAATGTGACCAGGCGTCCCACACCTGTTAACCAATTCACCTCCATGTGTTTGTGAATACTGAGTAATGATTTGAGAAAATAATCGTATAAATTATTGCACTTGCAAAGCGCAAATTCTAGTAACAAATTATATTTTAGATTAAAGCAACAATTTATACTTTAATCTACACTCATGATTTATTTGATTAATTTCAACGCTCCTCCAGTCCTGGAAAGCAAAACAACCTGTTATTTATTTAGCAGGTTTTCTATGACCGTGGGAATCCCTCAATCTTTAATCCGTTTTCTTCAGAGAGAATACCTTCCCGTGGAAAGACATTCATACTCAGGATTCATTGTAAAATAACACCAACTATACACAGAAAAGCCACAAAGACAGAAAGGTAAGAGTCAATTTATTAGATATCCTGTTAATTTTTATAGTTTAAAAGATGCAAAATAAAGAAATCACACCATTGTACATTCACTATTTCCCCTGATTTTCAACAAACAGAAAAACAATAAAACAGAACTGTGAAATTCCCAAGAAAAAAACAGTAGATTCTCCATGTGTGCAGCTATGTTTACATTGTTATCTGATTTATTCACTGATCTGAAACCTGCTTGACCCTTAAGTCATGTATGCACACACATGTAAACCACAGTGTGAAACTCAGGACAGTATTCTGTACACGCGTGTAAGTAAACAGACATCAGTGCACTGCTTCTTCAGCTGTGATTCTGAGAGCACATGATGAAGACACATGATGAAGACTCCTGCTAACAGGAGTGTAATCAGAGGAGCCACGACTTGCATAAAAGCGTCTGCTAAATGAATTTAAAAAGTGTTTCTATCATGCTGTCAAAGACATTTTACAACGCTGCATAATTACGTGAACATATGTGGACCTTACATTAAACGCATAAAAACTCGTGTGAAATCTCAAACCCCATTCGCTACACAAAGGTTTAAATTGATCACTAATGTGCACTAACAATCACTCCACACGCACTGAGATTTCGCTGATAATAAGGGGCGCAGAAGCATGTTTAAACACACACATCAGGCACTAGTTTGTTTCCAACTGCGCAAACTCCAGCCGTATGTCATCCACAGAATCCCAGAAAACGACTGGTCAAGATAAACGATAACAATCAAATCAAACTGGATTCGCCCACTGCTGTCCTCCTCTTACGCAACTAACAGAGCCAAAAACTTGAACAAAGAGCCGTACATGTGGCAGAATTTAAAAGCTTACAGTCCTGTTACTATGAAACACATTTAATGCAGATAAACAGCCCTGCACTTTGGGTTTAGCATTAGGCACGACCAGCGCAAACAGCAAATGCTGTTTTTGCGAGGCTGGATGATTCAAACTGGTGCAGATCAGTAAAAATAAACCCCTTGTTTTACCTGCAAATCAGACCCTGACCGGCTGTGATATAGAAACTACACAGTGTTAGCGTTTGTAAAATTGTCCTCGGGTGCAAAGCAGAGGGTTCCCACACCAAATTTCCCATGACTTTTCCAAACATTCCTAATGACTGGATCAAGATTTTTAAAACTCATTTTCTTAAAGGATGCACTCGCGATTCATTACTTTAGCTAGAATAACTTCTATTCACTACATACAATTTCACTCTATGACTTTCTCAGGTCTGGAAATCTCCGGCTGATAATCTCCAGTTTTCAGAGACCGTGGGAACCCTGAACGCATTACAGGTAGATTAGTGATAGAAAAGTACTTCACCTGTTCTCAAGCAGCTCTAGAAAAGCAGCAGTAATGAGTCTAAAACATGTTCAAGAGTCCTGAGAGGTTTTCGTCATATGAAGAGTCTGAGAACACAGAGGCATATCTGAGCTCATGCGAAGCCACGGTCTCTGCCAACCGTTCAACAGCATAACACATCTGCTAGACAAACACAAAAGACTGACAGACGAATTCTTTCGAAAACTTTAAAATGGTTTAAGTCAACTGAAAGATGTGCTTGATCAGAAAACAGAAACAGGAAAGATGATAAAGATTCAAACAAGTACAAACACAAATAACAAAAAAACAACATATAATTGGTCCAATGCTTTGTTTTGAAACAGAATAACACAACCATACAGCAATACTCTGATAGTTCTAAAACCCCTTACAAAACAGTCAATGGATAAACCTGCCTGAGATTGTATACGGTTTAAAAAACAGGCAAAATCTGGTCCAGCGTGAAGCTTTTCTGCACGAGGCAGGTGTGTGTCGTTCAGCACTGCTGATCGTTGTGTAATTCGTCAGTCTGGTGGAGGGCAGCGCCCCCTCTGGCCGGTTTGGTTACATGCAGTGATGTCTCGTCAATGTAGTGGTGGTTGGATTAATTTCGTCTCATTGTTCGTCAGCAGCACTGGTGCCCCGGACCTGACCGCTTTTACGAAGCTAAGAAAGTAAAAATAAAAGATTACTTTGAATACGGCACTTTGCACTTTTTGCGGCCTTACAATTTTCCCCCAAGTTCATACATTTTTGAAGTAAAGAAAAATAAACACAAATTACAGTAAACAACCCTCTACATTTCTTCTGCATTACACGGTTTATTAAACCAGGCACGACACGGAGTTTTGCTCAAGCAAACGTGACGAGATATGTTGCTGCTCACATTTTACAGTAAAGCTTGATAAATAAATCAGTCTGAGACTTCCAGTGCAGGTGCACAAACTGTAACTGTGACTGTTTTAACAAACTAAGTCCAATTGATTGTCTGTGGTCACGGATGCTTTCAAAACTGCTTTTGTTCACCTCCAATGTTCCAAGACATGTCGGTGATGCTGGTTTCCATTCCCTGCTATGTGCTAGAGATCCAAACTTGGTGAAAATCACACCGACCTTCACCTGATGCTACAAACGTGTTGTATCGTGCCTGGTTAGTAGATATTGCAGATGTTTATTTTTTAACACACTCACACAAACGAATGCATGCTCGAATCAACGAGTGCAGGAACGCACATGCTCACATGCACAGAGTACAAACACACTCTGGAAAAATCAACAAACACAGAAGTGGTGATTAGAAACCAAGAACGCAGCGAGGAGAACAAATGGGGCGATAGAGAGAAATGTTGGGGAGAGTTGGGCAGAGACGCCTGGAAAGAGCGTCAGAGGAGAGCCATCCCTTCCAGATCGTTCCGCCGAGAGCCAAGCGCAGGGGGAGGGACAACAACGCACAAATCTGAAGCGGCTGGGCTCCAATCTGACTCTCCATACACACCGAATTCCTCTCTAGTCTATAAAATGAACTCAATAACCGTTTGCAAGATCAACAAAAGATCGGAGCTACTTTGAAAGACATCCAACGAATAAATGACACATGAAATACAAAAGAAAAAACTTTCATTGGGCCACCGAAAAGAAAAGATTTAAGGAATAGCTGAACCCCCAAACATTCCATAAAACGTTATTTACTCATCCCAATGTTGTTCCAAACATCTGATTTACTTTCTACTGTGGATGATATCAAATCAGTGGCGACAGAACCTGCGCCATTTGGCATCATTAACTTGGCACGTGGCATCTTAATGCACCCTATCTGAATACGTGTTCAAAAAACCTCACACAGGCATTAATGTGAGTTTTGAAGAGTCTGAATAGAAAGCGCGAGTCATGCAGACCGTTTTGATGGAGCATGACGGGCAGTGGTCATAACATGCTTTTGTTGTATGGAAAAGAACAAATTCTGCAAAACATCTCATGTTCCACACAACAAAGTCATATTGGAACGACATGAGGGAGAATAAACGATAACAATTTTTAATTTTGGGTGTACTGTCCCTTTAAGAGAAGTACTGAAACAAACGCCCTGGATACGCGGTGGATGGTGTAAACGTCAGATTTCCTCCGCTGAGAGAGAAAATCAACAGCCGCTGGCCACCACACTTCTTTAAAACAGCGCGCCAATTTATCCCCGTCCAAAAAAAGCTCTTTTACCTTTCAGCTGCAGCCTAAAACCATTAGATCTATCAGATGAGCCCGTTTCAAGGAGCGACGAACACCTGCTTTTAATTTGCACTGTTGAGGCACAATTTTCCTCTGGCCCGAGTGAACGCTATTGGGCGGTTCAGCCAGGAGTTCGCCTGAAATGACTAACAGTTTAACTTGGGTTACGTTCATCCACACGTCAGCTGGGAGGAGAACAACACAGGTTAGTTAGTTGTGGTTAGCTGGAGCGAACAGAGTGAAGTGGCGGGTTAGTGTGAGGCAAATATCATGAGAACCGAAAGAAGAATTCGTGACCGGGCGCCCCCCCTCTCCTGCGGTGAGACTTACGAATCTGTCACATGGTACTAAAAAGGATCAGGCTAGTCCTCAGCAGCCGTCGTTCCTCGCACAGAGCCCTTCTGACGCATCTACAAACAGAACATGAGGTTAAACACAAACTCATGACTCGCTGGTGTCCACCTGCAAACACCAAATCAGCCAATAACAGAACAGAAACACACAGGCCATATTCCACCACCCCAAAATCAACAAGAACAAAATACATCAATTATCTGGAGGTGAAATAAGAGCCAGACATGTAACCCTTGATTACAGTCAGCGCTGAGGAACTGAAGGGGTTAATGCTGACATCATCACTGGAAACTTTCAGCATTTCCATAAAAGGTTTGAAAAAAGACAGAAAAAGATATCTTGGAACCTTTCTGAAAAGAGCAGCGAAGCCAAAGTAAATGCGATTCGTCAAATATGAGTCCAAAAAAACATACTTTCTGCTTGGCGACCGTACAGCAGCAGCGTAAAAAAAAACATTTTTTAAATGTATGTTTTACTACTTCTAGTGACTGTTTTATGAACATCAGCTTTTTTAACTGAAGACAATAACAGATGTTGATTAACTAGTTTAGAGAAAGATTTAACTTGTAATATGACTGATAGGTTGACGGGTTAGGAATCGCTTTATTAATCTTGGCAAAGCGAGCTTTAGAATAAAAGTAATAAGCGAGCACGCCTACGGGACTTGGAGGAGAGTGTACTGATCGATATTTCCCAGGCACACAAGAGTTTGTGGTTTTTGTTGGCTGCGCGCTGAAAGCGATCACAGAGCGTGTCAGAGTTTGGAAGGGCTGCGTGCAGTTGGATCGTCGCATTTATTGGCTAGAGGAAAGAAACGGGGCCAAACTCTATACACTTCAGCTGGGACGCGTTCAACACAAACACCACTGAAAATAAAAGCAGCACGCTGCCAGAGGTGACCGATGGAAAACCCGATTCAGACTGTAACTACTTCAATAATGCGCAGAATCCTGCGTCTTCTGTTTCTAGCTCTATAGTCAAATAATGACTCCTGCGGCTAATATCACAGGTACTAAACCTTTTATTCTGCATTTAAACGCCCGGTGTGACGCTGTAAAACAGACCAGATGTGCAGCAGACTGAAGTACAGGGCTGTACGTGTACTGTGATCATATCAGAGTCCAGTGTTTACAGAATCACTATCAAGCAGAGCCGGCGTGCTGCGGAGGCTGAACTCAGCACAACTGAACTAACACAAGCTAAAGAACCATTTTTAAGAATATTAAAAATGAAAGTTCACAAAGGTTCAAATAGGGTCCAACAGCAATGTGTTTAAAACTGAAGTGTACAATTTTCATGATAAATTACACTTACAACATTGCTGTTTGTTTAAGCCACTTGAAATCAAACAATTATTGTTATGAGAGTTCCATCTGATGATGTTTGTGGCACAGAAACACTTCAGTTCAGATTCACTGACAGAACACAGTACAAGCCCGTGAGTTAAACAGCACTTATCAATCAGATGAGGGACAGCAGAAGCACTTCAAATTTGACTGAGTTTACAGAGTTTACTGCACACTGTACAGCTATTCTGACCTCCTCCAGCTCCCTCTGCGTCTCCTCCTCCATCCGGCGGATGTCCTCCATGGTGAGCTCCACCCAGCTGTCGATCCAGCAGAAGAGCTGACGGTGGAAGTTGGTGAAGATTCTCTTCTCTTGCTGTGGATGAAGAGTAACAAGACATCAGTGACAGGACATCAGTCATAAACACAAGCTGATGAGTAACTGCACATGGATGCTTACTCGAATTGACTGCATGTGAAGGAATTTACTGCAAGAACAGGCAAATAGAACAACTTCAGTCCTGTTTAACTCATTGTTTTTGTCTTTACCTTGTGGATGAAGTTTTCTACTTTGGTTTGGAGGCCCCACCATTTGAATTTGACGGTGACCAGTTTGTAGGCGCACATCCGAGGGGCGTCTGGTTTAGCCAACAGCTCTTTCTGTTCAGACACAAAACAAAAATGTTTTTAAAGGAAACACGCTTGAGAACTGAAGATCTGTAGAGATGTACAGCTGCAGCGAGCCCTCTCACCTTCCAGTCTGGTCCTAAAGGCCCTCTGCCTGTTTTCTGTGAGTGAAAGATCGCCGGGTCTTCATCCTGTTTATAGTCCTGAGACACACCAGAGAACAACACTGGGTGAGGTACATCCTCACTCGTGTACATCCTCACTCGTGTCCAAACACACACACACTCTACCTTTTAATCTCTGAAACCTCAGCGATGAGCGCTGAGAACATATGGTAGGAGGAATTAACCCCGACCAGGTCTCATCCACTTAACTCATTAAAAGTATGAAGCACACATGTGCTCCAGGATGAGAACAGCAGACCCTCACAGGTGATATGAAGATATGAAGAGAGGGTTTTACACTGTCCACTGACGCACTCATTCTGGTTAACACACTGCACCACTGAACTGCAGTCAAACGACCGCAGCTGTAGTTATGCATCCGGCACAATGCCAGAATGAGGTGGCAGGGAAGCGCAGGAGAAGAGCATCTGCATTTATTCAAAGCAGCTGGTGTCTGTCAGTGGGCGTGTCTTCTGGAGGACAGTACCAGCAGCTAGTTTGTCTAGGTCGTTTAGCTAGTTGAAGGTCGTTCTAGGCTGAATCACAGCTTGTGATCTATCTCACTGGAACAGTACGTAATATTATAATCTGCAGTAGAGTGAAACTAAACTAAACTAAACTACACTACACTACACTACACTACACTACACTACACTACACTACACTACACTACACTAAACTAGTACATTAAATAGACTCAGGTCACCACCAAAGCCTCTAATGTAAACACACCCTGATGTATTTGCATCAAAGGCCCAATTTATGCAAATTACAACTGGGACAGACCAAACATCCAGAGCTTATTTTAAATCACTGTAAAGCCAGCAGAGAGTTTGAGAACTCTCGATGAAACTCTGGATGTGCTTTGAGTGAAGAACATGGTCATGATGATGTCACAGATCTGAACGTGTCTACAGACAGATGTGAAGGTGAACTCACTCCAGGTTCAACTTGAGAGCGATCGGCTATATCAATATGAACAACCTCCAGCGTCTTCCACGCTGTGGGATCCAGCTCGTGTACCTGACAACAAACACAACACATCAGACATCAGAGTCACATCAGACTGAGCGAAGACATCTCACTCCAATTAAACAAATCATCTTACTCACGTTCTCTAATGAGCCCATGTCTGGCTTGTGCCATGTTTCAATTTTAATCATGAAATCATCCTTCATGTACTCATTCTGAGAGAGAGAGAGAGAGAGAGAGAGAGGTTTAGATTCAGGGCGTCATCACAAACAGGACAGATGACTTCAGATTGCGGTTGGTTTGTTGGACTGCAGCGCATTTAATGCATAAAAAATAAAAAGATCTAAGGGCAGCACATGATTTTACAGAGTGTTGAAGTTCAGAGGCGTCCAAACCACATGTTTTAAAACTGTCTGTAATGCTGAAGGAAACATTCCTACAAGACAGGAAATAAAGCTGATGTACTTCAACTTCTGCTTATTTATAGTGTTTTGATGTAGAACATAACAGGAATGTTTACAACTGAGCACTTAAGATACATTTAACATGTGAATGCATCACTGCGGTACATATCAAAGCAAACATTCAAGCTAAATATTCCATCACCTGAAGTTTATTTGGTTTTATATGATAGACCAACAGAGGTGTGTTCAAAACAAGGACAAGTAGACACTCAAAATACATTTTCTTTAACAGATAAACCGCAGGCACTACATACTAACAGCCATGCAGCGATAGCTTAGTGTAGGCTAGTCATAATGACAAAACAGGGACAGCTAGTTTTGGTACTTACAGTGACAACTGAAGAAAATGGAGCAGCATGCAAAAATAAAAGAGAAAAATAATCAGGTGAGACAAAACATTTTACACGTCAAAACAGACCAAAACAAATGACTCAAGGTTAGAAGACCTAAAACAAACTCTACGCAAGTACTTAAACGCAAACCATCCGACCTGGCCACGCATGCTCGGTTTGCCATGTCAGAATGTAATGCACACCGCAAAACAAGCACACAATATTTTCTCAGTACTTTCACTAGGGGGCAATAATATGAGCCACAGTGTCTTGAACAGCCAATTCAGAGGAAAATCTAGGCAAGCAAATTCAATTTATTGGACTGTTGGCGTGTTCATAGCTAGCAAGCTGAATAACACTGTTTAAGGGACACTTTATGATGTTAAGCGCACTTGTTAACGCATTGGTCGATTGTTCATGTCTGTGTACTTGCTGAGAGCATGTTTCCCGCCTAACACACGCAAACTTCATGAAACAATCAAAAAACACTCAGTTACACGTATGAAATCTGTGCCAACATGTAACGCATTACATACTGCTTAACGCACATATGACAAATGTGATGTGATGGACTGTAATGTTTATGGAGCAGAACTGTATTCCACTCACCGGTGCGGCAGTACGGATACGCATTCCAAGCTTTCTCATGGAAAACTAAAGCCCCCTCTGGAGCGATCATCTTCACAAAACCTGGAACCTTACTGAACACACAACAGCACAGCGCTGATGCAAAACCAATGCAATGATTCACAGCTTTGTGTTAGATTGGTCCATCAGTGTCCAGAAAACAGCCAATCAAAAGTGCCCTTAGCTTCAAGACATTTAGTTACTACATTATCGGATTAAATGAAGGCTTACAGATATTCCAGCAATTAAACATGTCTTTATAATAAAGGCTAAGTTTGTCATACTTGTATGTACATTAGACAGCAGATGTGGTTTATGTTGCTCACCTCTTTAAGTGGTAGATTTTGTGTGTGTATTGTCCCTTCTCGCCGTCCTTCTCGTATGGTTCGTTCTTCAGCACTTCGATACCCTCCCCACCGCCTGTCTCATTCTTACTGGCCTCCGCCACAGAGAACAGCTGCCCGACCTGATACTGCAGCAGCAGAGAACAGATGATGATGATGAGAGACGTTTCAGAGCTGCTCTGAATCTCACACATATTAGAATCGATGATCAGTGCTTGTATATTAGAAGCAACAGCACAACATCAAAACTGATCCTGTTAACTTCATGAGTGGCCCTGCTCTCATATTGCATCACTTATTAGTGAACACTGTTTGGAGGAACAGAAGGTTTCTTAATCTTTCATGAAACTGCAGTAACTTCCAGCACCTCTGAGAAGATATTTGCTGCTGATGTAAGAGCACATCTCTCGTCACAGATCTGAGTGCAGTTCCTGTCAGCAGCACAAGTGTGCAGGATCAAGTGTGTATCAGTGAAGTATGCACTGATGTTTTTCATACAGCTTGCATGAGTGTGTTTAATTCTCTAATTCCAGATG
>JAZGTI010000252.1:0-75436 GCA_036877585.1 Botia kubotai | reverse complement strand
TTTTCTGAAAAGTTAAAATTGTTCTAACATAACAGGAAAGACCGTTGAAAGCTAGCCAGAATTTTATCCAAAGTAACTGTTCACTGTTTTGGCTGTAAGTGCTGTAAGTACAAGTTTAAATTTGTTTGCAAATTAAAGTTTCCTTTTTAAAATAACAGAACAGTTTTTAGTGCACTTTTTTGATGTGTCTGAATTCCACATTCACTCTGCAGTTCATTGTGATCCAGTCTTAAACTCTGTGACCCTACGGGTGTTCACAGTTGGTGCATTCATCCTATAATTCTCTTATTTTGCCAATCAAGCTACTAGGTGTGCTCAAATTACAATAGGATTGGAGACCGATCTTTGCCCTTTGGGACTACAACCACTGTATTTTTTTAATTACAGCTTAAAAGTTTAATGCTGAGTGTTCGTCGAATTTGACGCCGTGGTGGGGATTATCATAACTAATGTATTTTAATAATAAGCAGGTTTAAGAGTCAGCGGAGGTTGATTATAGTGGCTGCAAAAGCGTGATTGTCAGCCTTAAGGCTAGAAGCCCTAATGGGGATTTATTACATACCAAAGAGGGTTCACATGCCTTCATTAAAATATTTCCTTTGCTGTCCAAATGCCCTGTTTAAAAGGCAACAAACACAGAGCTACCATTAAGTTTACTGTTTCACTGGTTGTTGAATGGTTGACATTTGTTCTGGTAGATAATGAGTGTAATTAAAGTTTAACTGACTATTGCGGTAGGAAACTTAAACCTGAGCACCACCAGGAGACATTTAGAGTTAATATGATTATCACTAGTTTATGTTTACGCATCGTTTTAGGGGTAGATTTATTTGATGCATTTTCTTTTCATGTTTGGTTGGAAAGCAGCATCAACAAGAAGTGGCTAAAACACTCTTTGGAAGGACTTTGTTATTTTAACATTGTTGAGGTTACAGTTATTAACAGTGAGCGTCTTGTGATTTTATGTAATTCCTAAATTGGGATGTTGGTAATTATTTACTAGGGTGGGAGTGTCTATTGTCTGGATGTGTGCATTATAAAACCCATTTAAACAAACAGTACTTACAGTGTATATATAAAATACCAATCAAGTATATAATTACAATAAGGAATTATTCCATTCTGGAATTAATTGAACATCCAGTTCAATTAATCCAGTAATTGAACCACCAATTGATATTTTACCTAGAAAGTCGTCAAAAAGGTCTAAATTCAAAAGGAGCACCTGTCAGGTTAACAGAGCTGTAGCTTTACTTGTAGTATTTTACGAAGGTCAAAACAAATGAGCATTGTTAAAAAATAACATACCACTATCACAGAAATAGTTTTATCTGAATTGGATTAGAATTAGATTTTCCAAAACACTCTCAAATTAGGTAGGTAACAGTTGGTAATTGGTAGTTGGTGCTCATGTGAGAAAAAACAGATTAAATTAGACGTGGCCAGACAAAGTATGATCAAATAAATTGGCTAAATATTAAATTTACATGTGGGAAAACTAGTTCAGTCTGAGATGGGCTTTAGTGTAGTCTTGCAAAATGTTTTACTAGTTCAGCCTCAAAGTGTCAGGTACAAAGTTTTGGTGCACTGAGGTGAGGATTTACTGCCATTCACTGTCAGGATTCACTGCCATTTATTGACACTCTTCAGTCATGTCCCCAGTGACTTTTATTAAGTCAAGCTCAAACCAAAAAAACATACCAGAAAATCTACTTTAACCCTCCCAGAGGCTAAAATGATGATGAGGCTGAACCTATAGTGTGTAATCTGATGACAACTTTTTGGCGTTACGGGGGAACAAAGTGGGGCAATAGGCTTCAGTTCGCCAAACTATTAACTATTTCACAGGTATAAATCAAAACATTATATTTCCTAGTTCCAACGGACCATAGAATCCTTTTAATATATTCCCTATGGAAGTAATCTGGTGAGTACTGTGTAGTGGCGTGTGGACTTCTGAAATGAGGAGAGCAATTTCCCCTTTGGATTTGTTTTTTTTAGTCCAATATAAATTCATCTTTCAGTTCCAGTTGATGTTTACAAGGTTTCCAGGTTAAAGGAAAAACATATAAAACATTTACATAATCAACAGCAGCAAAAAGAATATACTATTTTTTATGGTAACAATATATTTATGTTATATAAAAGTGTGATTTTTTTATGTCAAATTGTTTTTACATTGCTTTAAAATGAATAACTATGGTGGCTAATATTTGGCTGTTATATTATTGCCTTCTTTCAAGATTTTTATTAGTCAATGAATCCATAGTAAACATTGCCAGTGAAATGAGGGTGATGATTTAAAGCCTTCAAAAAAAGCCTTTATCATTTCAAGTGATAAAAGTGCTGATATCTGAGTATGGAAGTTTAGTGAGTTCATGTCCACCAGTTGGATCCATTCAGAATGATTTGATGCCTGCGAACATCACAGGCGCATTATCCTGTTGACAGCATAATCAGTACCGGATTTCCCAAAGCATGCTTTACAATGTCAATAAGAACGCAGTGAACTCAAGGGAGGCCAAAGAGACGCTATCCCATTCTTAAAATCTACTGTAGGGGCTTTTGGACTGCAGGAACTTTCTCGTAGTTCCTAAAGCTATTGGCAGAAGTTTGGCAGAAGTTCCTATTTTTGGTATGTTTGCACCGTAGGAACCAGGAACAATTTTAGCTCTAGAAACACCTTTTAGAGGAACTAAATTAGCACCTACTTCAGAGCAGGGTCTTACCCAGCACAACAGGAGCTATTAGTGATGTAATTGTAAGCTGACTGGCTGAATGCTGTCATGGAACAGAATTTTGTGTGTTACAAGACATGAACATACTGAAGGTACATACTAATATTAACAGCATTTATCTGTCACTTTTGTCTGCAGCATTTCGCTGCCTCGATGATATATAGCATAGCAATCTGTTGTAGGAGATGTAGCCTCTAAGCCCTCGTTCTTGCTCTTTAATCGCAACTTATATGCCTGAATCTCATGTGCGATATCACAAAACCCATGACATATAATAGAAACAATGCTTCAATCACGTTGTCTTCCAGTTGTTTGCTTTTTGAATGGCACACTGACTTACGTCATTTAACAGTTCCTACTGCCAATGTTCCTATTTTCTGAAATTCGTTCCCCCTCAAGATTTCTGGTTTCTTGAACTTAGTAACCTGTAATATGGTTCCTAGAACTAACTGGTGTGAAAGCGACTTATGACACTGTTAACACAATATTCCTGTAACCTAACTTGTAGACCATGTCAAGGTCATGGGTTTGATTCCCAGGAAATGCACATACTGATAAAAATGTATACCTTGAATGCACTGTTGTTTAGGATAAATTGTTGTTTTGGATATCTCCCAAATACATTAATGTAAACAAAAAGCAATTTTTCTAAAGTTACTTTAGAAAAATGAGTGCTTGACACACTGTTCCATCTCATTTTTCAAAAGTTCTGTACATTTTGTCATCCAAATTTTTTAAGGAGGCCTCTTTGGAGAGAAAAGGCCTCTGGCACTGAAGTATAAAAGGTGAAGTAAGGTGTGTTAGACGCAGTAAAATCGCTACCTTCTTACATAGTGGAAAAAAAGCACATTAGTCTCTCGCTTGTACAGCTGTGGGCCCAACACTGACTATGTGATGTGGTTCACAATGAACCTAAATGATGGGTTAACACATTGAATATTTTAGCCACCAGACACAGCAAGAACATCCAGGAATTTGTCTTCACAGGGGAAATAGTGTTGTCGAGGAGAGCCCACTGTGGAGGGAACTCATTAATCATTTCAAACCACTGAACCGTGGAGTTCTTCTGCTCTTCTCAACCATCTCTGCTACAGAGAGAAGCACTCTCAT
The DNA here is from genome assembly GCA_036877585.1 of Botia kubotai. Lineage (NCBI taxonomy): Eukaryota > Metazoa > Chordata > Actinopteri > Cypriniformes > Botiidae > Botia > Botia kubotai. The sequence continues at coordinate 71,588 of JAZGTI010000252.1, read as the reverse complement.
TCAACGCTATTTCGATGTCCTTTCATTAATCACGCCAAATCAAATTGCATGTTACTACTTAATAACAGAAGCCCCCCAAAAAGCTCTCTGGATGCTTCTTGCAGAAACTGGTGTACGTTGAGCAATGACTCTGAAACTAAGTACAACCTTTAATTTCAAACTCTGAATTTAATACACACTGGAGGAACTGTGCTGTAAGTGTGAGTTCTGCTGATGTTCTTAAGCACGGGCTGTTTTGTTCAGACTTTGGAAAGTTACAAGTATGCTCAGTACGTTGCTAGTTGTGCTGTAGCTTTGAGAACATCTAAGTGTGCTATAAAACCAAAAAGCTGAATGAAGCACAGACATACTAGTTATTTAACATTCCACATTATATCTTTAAGCTGAACCATAATTATACTCCCAGGAGGTTTTGTAGCATATTTGGTCAAGATCATAGAAGTTTTTTACTTAACTTTATATGGCATCTTGGGTCTTAGGCGGGGTACACCCTGAATAGATGGCCAGTCTATTGCACGGTAAACATTCACACATGCAGCAAAGGACAATTTTGTTATATTACATTTACCTAACCTGCATGTTTTTGGACCACGCTGACACCACCAGCAACATGCAAACGCCACACAGAAAGGCCTCTTGCTGTGAGACAACAATGCTACCCACTGTGCCACTGTGTTTTGACATGAAATATTAATACTTATTACAAATGCGATTCCTGAAACTCATTTTGTAGTTTTAATGAATATTAAAAAATGATTTTATGTGACCACCTGTTTTGCTACTGTACCTTTAAAACTTCAATGTCCTTGGCTCATATGAATTTTTATCTAGTGCTTAATTATGGATTTCACGTTTGATAGTGGGCTTTATATATTTGGCACTACCCCGTCCTTTTATAATCCAGTAATTCTTTTATAAACTGTTAAGATCAGACCGACGTGATGAAGGACCTTGTTAAAAAGATAACATCATAAACATCATAACACCGTAAGCCATATCCTATTCTTCTTGATAGTTAAAAACGAATAGTATCTCATTTAGTATTCAGTCTATGGGCTACTGACATCTGCTGTATACTTATTAAGTGTGACTGGGCGGTATAGGCTGCTAAATACTGAATATGCATCATAGATTTGAAAAGGTGTCTGTCTTGTGTTAATCTATTCACCCCTATAATGCTTCAACATCACAGATTGAGAACAAACCTTTTTTGCGGCTTGGTTTTAATATAACTGTGTTTTTGGACTTGGGAGGGAGTTTTGACTTATGAAAGTGAGATTTTTTTTCATAGGAACATTGAACTGTTTTACTTCAAAAGATCAAGGAAAATTTGATTTTTCATGATATGACCCCTTTAATAAAGGGAGAGTTCTGCTTCCCTTCAATAAATGATGAAGGGCTGCTTGAAAGATTACTTTGTTTTTATGAGTGGCATTTCATTTTAATTGGTTCATTATTTCCAGCAATTGCATCTTCAGATTCCCTTGATTGCTGCAGCTGTGGTTCATGCTGTGTCAGGAACGCTGAGGTTGTGAACACACACACACCATTTGCCAGATGGACACATTAAATCGGTGCTTGCTGGACCTGGCAGGATGTTATCAGAAGCCATTGACAGCTTCTGCTATGGGTGAATATTGCTATAAAATCAGAAAAAAGTGCTGATGTTATTGAATGATGGATTTCAGTCATAAGGATGTGATGGCTTTCATTTTCTAATTGAGCATCCCTTAAATAGAGCTTTCAGACATGTGTTCTATATTAGCACTCGTGGCCAGCACCTTGCCACCACGTGATGTTTCATTGTGTAAATATAGTGACTGTGTTAAATGATGTACATCCATCTTTTCAAAGATGTCAAAAAACGTAAGTTATACTTAGAATTTTGGGACTTCTCAGAAGAATTTTATTGCTTCCGTAACTCAGGAGATTTGATGAGTTCTAGGTTTGTTTAAGTTTCAACTTTGTTTTAGATGTTTCACCTAAAACCGCTGTTGAGAAATAGAATTAGATACAAATGAGGCAAACTATCATGTATAGCTCAGATAATCTGTAATAATCGTTCAATAATAATCTTTTAGACATGTTTTAGAAATGTTTGAATTGATACTGAAATCTTCAGTGACGTTGTCTTGATTTTAGACTTGTCAGATTTGAGCACAGTCTGTGACATTTCTGAGATCTCTTCTGAAACTCTAGTGGAGACGTGAGATTTATTTTTTTCTCAGGAGAAATATGTGAGACACATTTTCTCTCCATTTAATAGCATTACTGTCTTGGAGAAACAATTAAGATATTGAAGAGATCACTCTAATGTGCACAAGAGATGTGCTCTGTGCTTATGGGTTCACACTATGATACTGAACCAGGTGACACAAAAAAATCTCTGGGGATGGAAAAAGAAGAGTTTTATATTTTAGGAAGCGTCTTTTAAGAATAGAGTTATTGCGAGGGGGAGTCATGGTTATTGCCAAGTTCTCACAGCAATATGATGGTCGATTCAATGAAATGATAAATGGTTTCAAATATTTTCAGGCCAAAAGTGTTTTTTCCCATACCACAGCCCAGCCACTGAAAATGTCGTCGCTGCCTCAAAGATATTTTATCTAGGAAATGCTGAGGTTTGGAGAGGAGAAAAAATCCCTGCTTATCCGGCATGACAGGCCCTTGTTTGGTCTATCAGAGACAGAGACGTGTGAAAAACGGTTCACAGAAATCTTTTTGCCATTGATAGCTGTTTTTTTCTTGCTGTAAGGATTTGTCTGTTCTCAGTTTTGTGAACCTTATACATGACAAGTGCAACTTTCTTATCTGACAGGCGGGTTTGGGAGATCACCAGACTCAAAGGACTGGTTAGTCCAATCTTTGAGCATTTAGCTGTGCTTTCACCCCTGTAGGTTATTAAAATGCACCATCTGTTTACTGAAACCTGCTCAGCATGATTTACATGCAAGACCTTGTCAGTCAAATTTATGCTCGAATGGATGGGCATGGCAGCATATGCTGGGCAGGAGAATGACAAATAAGTAAATCCAACTGCACATTTTTACAGAAATATGGAAGCTTGTTTTACTGAACCACATTTGACACAATACAGGGATGACCAAAGCCAGAAATAAAACATGAAACGGTACATTTGTTTCATTCCAAATCCAGTGAGACCGTGCGGGTGATTTCAGCTCTTCTATCTTGTTTACATTAGTTCCCACATGCATATAACCTCTGTTGCAGTAATATTTCACAAGCGCATCTTAGGCAATCACTCAACAACATCACTATCCAAGTCAATTAAGTTGACTGGAGGGTAGATAAACACTCGAACCGTGCCAAAGACGGCTCTTTGAAATTATAACTGCAACTTGTTAAGCTTTGATCTTAACACGGGTCACCTCATTGTGTTGTGTTTTGCAGGTGTCATACACCACCCACAGATAGTGGGCTATTTTCAAGCATTCATAGTGCACAGCAAATAACAAGCATGCATTTTCTAGTCTCTTTGAAGACTGTGAGAACTCCATCAAAAGATCAATGGTATTAACCCTTTTTGATAAGCCTTGTTCTTGCAATAATAAAAACATAGAAAAAAAACATTCGAATACCCTACTTGCCAATATTATATCAGAACGACCAGATTCTAAAGGCGCAGATCAAATATTTCTAGTTTTCCTCTTTTTCATACTAACTGTGCTTCATTAGCTAGAAAAGGTTGAGGCATTTTGTACATTTTGTACTTTGTTAGCTTGCTGCACATTTTGTACTTCGTTAGCCAGAAAAGGTGAGCTTGCTTTCACCTTTGTGTTCTATTGAATCATTCCACTGTAAGTTAATACAGTTTTGCCCTTTTCAATGTATATTTCTGCATTCTTGGCTGACATTTTTATATAATCTATTATGTATTTATATACAATATATAAATAACTATATTTCATATAATCTTTAATAAATGTTTCTTCTTTCATTTGTCTAACCTGTAAAATGGATTTTCAGTGTTTTATAGAAAACCTGTTTTTATTTTGTTAGCATGTTCCTTAAACCTATACATTTCCCTCCAGCAAACAATAACATTTGCCCTTATTTTGAATGACACAACAGAAAGCTAAATGTATGTTTGTTCAGACGTTTGTGCACATTTGTGCACATTTGTGTATTGCTGATATGCTCTTAGTGTGCTGATATCATTGAGTGTGACATCAGAGTATGTGGCTCCACCTTCAAAATCCAGGGTGTCCTTACTTTTAAAGTACTAGCATTATTCATTAGAAACACCTGAAGACAATATACTGCACTTATAAGTACATTACAGTAATCACACTCACAGTAACAAGTGATTCGAATTCACAGTGTTCTCACTTATGTTTAGCTTTGTATAGGAATATGTTAAAATCTAAGTTTTGCCCCAGCCCGCAGCATTAGAGCTGAAATGCCATGAATGTGATTAGGTAAGTGACTTGCATACGGTGTGCCGTATATTTTCAGGCTATTTAACAAGCGTTGTGTTAAGTTAGTATGCTAAGTGTTTTTATCTTGCACAAGCAAGAAACTACATCTATAGCTTCAGTTATGTACCAGTTAATGTAGCATAATTTTAAAGACATAAATGATTGTATGTACATTCATGCATACATTTACAGTTAAGATGACATATATAAATGATTAAGTGATTTAACATTACAAGATGTATCCAAACCTCTTATAATGGATGTTTTAAATTGAAATTTGTTTACGAGACATGTTCTTTGGCCATTTGTAGAATAATGAAATTGAATTATTTTTGATATTTTGAAAAGAGGAACAAATCAAATGAATTTCAAGGGCTGCTGAGTACACAGGATGTTCGAGAAGTAATCTTCATTTCATGCTAATATCTTGTGGCTTTTTAGTCCCGTTGCATTTAAAAACACAGAGATTGCAATTATTGGATAACTCATTTCACAATTCAGGGTCACGTTCATTGTTCTTTTATTGATGTCTTCTGATATACTTCAATCCACAAACTTTTGTCTTTCCGGTTTCCTTAAGGCCACCCACCAGATATGTGACCATTTCTAGACAATGTATGTTTACAGCAATAAACAAATTAAATATAACAGAGCTGCAACAACAACAGAAGCATGAGTAAAATAAGCCCACTGGCATGAATGGAAATGGCAGATGGAAGTAAGGAGTGCTGCCCAAGAGACACATATCGCATAGATAACTGATGCCAGCCCAACTGCATCTGACAGGAGGCTGCAATATTTAATCAGACCTAGCACTGAATCAACACCACCGCCAGCTGCAATTCAAATCCCTTTATATAACCCAAATGCCAATTAGCTGGAAATAGCACAGCGCCACACCCTGTTGTCAAACCATTATATTATGATGTGCTGGCAGAGTCTTCGTTTGGCGACTTGACAATCGAAACAATTGGAAAGTGGGAGCCGTGCAACTGCACAGTTCATAATCCAATCCTAAAAGTTGCTCCCAGTGTCACCCCTCCAAAATTCAGTCATTAGCAAACATTGACTCTGAATGAAATAAAGCAAAATATGTTTTTAATAGTCAAGAGGATCATCCATTTACTCAGCAAATATAGAACAACAGGAGATTGCTGTAAAAAAGCAAGAAAAGCAAACTTGAAAAATATGTAGGAAGACTCCAGTTGTATCAGTAGCCTGTAAAAGCTGGTTATGCTAACGTGGAGCTGGGCTGCCTCATGATGAGGGGGTGGCAAATTGAGATCACATGACCACCTACCCAGCTAATGATTTTAGGTTGTAAGAAAGCTTCCGTATAAACATTGTATGAACGTTATGTCAATAACCCTCTTTGATGGACGTGGATACATTCCAAATTCATGGCTGAGTGCAAATAGCATATTTTTACAATGGCAAACCTGACACATTGGCAGTGCACACAAAGACTTTCCGCTCATTACCACATCAGATTTGGTTTTAAATACAACTACTCTGACTTCAAACTCAGACAAATCTATAGAAGTCTTGGAATTATGCTTACAAGTCAAATTGACTGTTGTGTGCTGTTTTTGGTACTTTTAAGAGACCAAACAATCTTGACAGTTACAGCTGCCACCATCGTCTAATCCATTATCAATCTCCTTTTGTGTTTCATATGCAAGAAAGACAGTCATGCAGGTTTGGTACAAAACATGTGGGTAAATGACAACAGCATTTTCATTTTTGAGCAAACTGGCCCTTTAATTTAAACGACCAAATTCTCACACTAAATATGTTACTTTGTCACCTTTAAATTAGTGTTGGTCTGTAAACCTTTATTTTTAAATACCTCAGGAGGGAATTTCAGGAACTGTTGAAAAATGTACTCATCTCATTATCAAACTGCTAAAAAGTGCTATTTGTGCTACCAATGATACAATAAACACTGAGAGCATTGGGGCTTTGACAACTTGGGTATATCAAAATACATATTAAAGACTCTTCTCTTGTGGCTTGTTTACCTGAGACCATCAAAGAGATTGAATAGATCCATTGTCAAATATTTGTTTGGACTGCCCAGTCTAACATAATTTTTGAGTCTTTTTGACTTAATTTATAACTATGAACGTTGATTAAATGATGCAGTGAAACAATATGCCAGAATTAGATGTAGTTGAGTTGGGAATTCAAAACTAGTAGTAAATATAATGGGATTTGATAAAGTTAGTATCATGCGGCTAGAGTGAGTAAAAAGCTGAATGACCTTCACAGTCCTTCATAGGTTTAGTTTTGTGACAATTGTCTGCTACTTTTATTGTGTTTCAGATCAGCATGATTATTGTAGTTCTCTCATTGTAAGGAATGATAAAATAAATACACCTAAAACGTAGAAGAAAAGTAGAGAGAGAGAGAGAGAGACAAGTGAGTGAGTGGAAAAGAGTCAGCCTTCAGCTTCACATTACTTTCCTAACTTTCTGCAAACCATCTTCCAACACCTGCTTCTAGCTGAGGATGACACATGAACTGTTCCATTTGATAGCACAAGTGGAAATCTCTGAAAGCCAAATCAGCTTAAGTAATGACATCTGTCCAAAAGCCTCTGTACACATTATCCCAGTGGAAATTAACTGATTTCATAAAAGATTTAAATTCTATCAGGTTGAAGAAACACGTGGTCCGTTGTAAGAACGGCATGCCTGAGGAGATACTCTGAAGTGCCTCACGATAGACTTGGGGAAGGGTTTAGAGGCACCATATGCTGAGCAAGCTAGTTGCAAAGTTATTCAATCAAAGATGATTACGATTTTAACGTAGCGTATTAAATCCCTGCCAACCCTCTGTAAATATTGCAGCCTGGAAAATTATGGCAAAACACTCATAATATGTCGAAATGACCTATGGCTAATCATTTAAATTGCTGCTGCTTCTTGATCAACATTTTTCTCTTACATCAAATGAAACATCAAAGGCATGGTCTGATAATGAGAAGTGTAAGCTGAATCCTATAATCAGATTCAGTACATCAAACCTAAGCAGTCATGAAAACTTTCAGAAAGAAACTATTTCAAAAGGAAACATAAAATACAATTCAGAAAAAAAGCTAATCGAAGCTAATAGTAAATTGCCTTGGGAATGTGTGGAGCTTTAATTGGACGAAATATTTTAATTTCTCAAATCCCCTGGATCTCACTGGCATTTAATTAACTTGACATTTCATTTTGACAAATCAGAACAACTCTTTCTCAGTTAAATACTTAAACTCCATTGACTGCACCTGTTAAATACCACAAAATAATTGACTCATTTGTGCAAACAAAGAAAAAACGTGTTTACAGTATATTCTACTGTACTACAAATAAAACTGTCACACTGTCTTAAAGTGTAACCATGTGTTTTAATGTGCTTGATAGCATGAGGCAGGTGTTAGTTACTTACCAACCTTGTCTGTTCTCATGTCACATCCTTGTGAATTTTGTATCTATAAATATATCTGTCAGTTTGGTTTTCAAACTGTAACATGTTAATGAATGTAAATGTAAATTAATAAAATTGACCAACAGGAATAAAAAAAACAAAAAACAGAAGTAGCTTTACTTTAAGAACCGCAGTCATTAAAATAACATTAAAGCTCAAATAACTAACATTTTCTACAGAAAAATTTTTGTAAGTACAAGCTTCATTTCTGCTGTTGAACCCTCTAGTCAAAATCCACTAGCAGTGTAAATAAATAACTTTAAATGTGATTCCTGTTCATTTTTACTAACTAATGGCCACCTGGAATATTCATGCAAGAATATAATTTACAGAGAGTTATCTACCCTCTCGAGATCTGAAGTCTCTCAGCACCACAGAGTAAATGTTGAATAACAGGGAGCAAATGTTAAATGTACTGCATGTGTTAGCAGGCAATCTGTGTGCCCATTATTTCGCATTGTAGATTTTGCATGGCCAAAAGATGAAATGAATGAAAATCAAATGTGAAAAGGTCCAATCAGGTTCTTTTGAGCTTTAGTCAAAGATAAAACATGACACTGTGGTACAATATAATGTAAAAAGCATTCTCACAATAAGTGATGGCTTTTACCATGAAATTGGTGATTTCAGCACCAGCCGGTTCTCCAGTCACCTCCCTGCCTGTTGAATGTGTGAATGGAATTGATTGTCTAGATGAGGATGAGACATCCAAACCTTGTGATAATTGACGCAAACAATACTAACATGGAGATGGCATTGAATGTACATTCTATAAAAAACTAGACTACAATCCGTCTAATTTGGCTAGTTTAAAATGTGCTAGGAAAATGTAGGACAGAAAACAAGCTGGGTTAATTTACTCCAGCAAGTTCTGTTGCTTAGTTAACACAGCAGGCCAGTTACACATTACACTCGAATAGCTCATATTGAATCAAATTAGTAGTTCATTTTATTAATTTTTATGCAGTTAAATCTATAAAACAAGGCTTTAAGATACTTTTACAGTAAATTTACAGTACATTCAAGTTATGTACAGTAAAATACATTTTGTCAGTGCATGTGTTCCCTGTAAATCAAACCCACAACCTTTGCGTTGCCAACGCAATGCTCTACCAACTGAGCTACAGGAACACTAATTAAGGCTTGTACACAAAAATACGCCTACAAATTTGTTTGAAAAAGGTTAGATAAAATATTTTTTATTTGATGCAATTTAATTGTTAAGAGCATGTATTGAAATCAATTGCCAAAGGTTTACATGCTTGGCAATGACAGACAGCTTGACGCTTCTGGGAAACGCTTATTTTAAAATGATCACGATTAACAAAGACCTGCAAACTTCTGCCACAAATTACCTACAAGTTTACTTCAAATGAAAAGATTTTGCATGGGCTATGATTTTGTGTGTAAAACAATGGTTTACTCTCTGTCATGAAGAACGCTGGAGTTTTCTCATCAAGCAAGTGACACCTCCAGAAAATGGTGTGACGTGATGCAGCACCAAAGTAAATAGCTCCCATTATAATCAATGAAGCTGTCTTCACTGCGAGCACGCCACGACAGCTTTGTTGATTATAATGGGAGCGATTTAGTTTGGTTGCATCACATGCTCTTAGTGCAGTGTGTGTTTGCATATGTGCAAAGCCAGTGACGTGAATAATTTTGGCGCTTAGCTATCTACCTTTGTAGTAAGTAAATGACAAAAGAGTTTTAAAACCATTTTCAACAAAAGAGTTTTAAAGAACAAAAAGAGAACGTAAGACTACAGAAGTTTTAGTTTTAGTAGAAAACAAGTGCATGTAAATATTATTTTATGCAAAAAATGTTCCTTCAAGGCAGGAGCCAAAATAACCAATAACAAATACTAGCTTAACCAGTTTTGACACAGATAAACTTACCGCTACCCAGAATGCATCAGTGTCTCAAAAGAGGGAGGGGCCTCGTTTTCATGTCAGTGACACAGCCACTAACCCAGAATCTGAGTTAGACAAAGACAGTGTAGGGAGTGTGTCACCAGCCAGACATGTTCAGCCAACAGCAGTCCTGTGGTCAGACCAATGACAGATAGTCTATAGTGTTTAATTATACAGCTGCAAGGTAGACTGAAGCTACCTAGTGGCCCTTGTAAACTCAGGCTGTGCTTAAACATATGAATTGGCTAGAATGTGTCTTATAAAGCATCTTACCAAGTTTTCCCATATCTCCTCTACATTGTTTAGTTTCCATTAGGTTAGACATCAAGATATTTTAAAGAAAATAAAACAACCCTATGTATTATTTATTTAAAGAGGAGATATGTTTAATATGATAATATCTTTATAACATGTCTGAATAAGTTTATATTGTATTTGGAAGGTATTGTTTAATTTATACAAATAAAAAAAGAATGACAGAAATGTTTATTTTACCTATATAATTATAAAACCGTATATGTGGTGAATGGCTGTAATGAATCTTTGTTGCCATGATGGACTGCTCTAGATTTATTTAGCACATCAAGTATTGGTTTTTCAGCCAGTAACCTTACTTCTTTAATTAAACATGTGACTTTTACACAATGTGTTCCAAACTCTGCGTAGACTCTCCGCTTTACGAATGAGAAAGGAAAAGCCGCGCGTGCTATTTGATGCATTGTGAGCTCGTCATTGTAATTCCATATCCAATTTTCATAGTCCCCCCACAAAAATAAATAAATAAAACGCGTAGTGTCAGGGATGCTTAGGAAACGAGGGCAAGATTACATCCCTTTGTTCAGCACTTCTACAGTACATCACTTCTTACCAGGACTTATAACAGAAGGCCAGAGGGCACTTAGCTGAACACTCTGTGCAGGAATGTGAGCTGGGACGTATAATGCAAAGGCTCAGCGGGTTTTGTTGCTTTAGAATTCAACTTAGGAACTGTCTCTTAGGTCAGAATTGCTGCCGCAATGCTGCCATTTCTTCCCTTAAGACTTTATCACTATAAGACATGCTATACACTTTTCAAATCATGCGTGTAAGGTGGTTTGCATGTGAACTTTGTTAGATGAAACCTTATAACACTGAATGAATAATTGCCTTTTGTCATTTTCTATCAAAGTAAGACATAGAATCTTTCTATAGATGTTGTTGGGGAGATTGTAACACTTTTACCGAGTGTTGGTTGGTGTTGGTAGCAGATTGTTAAAAAAACATGTATTTGCCACAAAAACAAGTTCTTTGACGATCATGCAGAATGTTTTGTAACAGTCACAATAACTGAGGCAAGCTGCTAAACACTGAATCCGTGTTAATTAATCTTATCTGTCTGTTGCGGAAGAATGTGTCTTTTTATTTATTTTTTCCCATGTAGGAACTACATCACTTTTGTCATTTTATGATAAATACACCTTAAGGGCATAGTTCATCCCAAAAAAGTGTCAAGCTCCAAAAAGAAGTAAAAAGTCCCATTTAAAAGTTATTTAAATTGAACATTATTCACTAAAACCTGGGCCTCCTCTACGGACTTCTGTAGTAAATTCTGAGTAGTAAATTGAAGCTACGGCTGTGAAGAACCACCTCAGCATTTTGTTATCTTAAAAAGGGACATGTTTTCAATGCAAAATCTGCAAATTTAGCTTTTATTTCTAGTTTTCCGGAGAGTGTTTGGTTCCCTCTTAGCCCCCAGCTTCCATCTTTAGAGGAAAATGTTATTACAGGTGACACACAAGCCTGTAATCACATAATCCTTGCAGGTGCTACAGGAAACCTGCCCGTTTTACTATATATAAAACCAGTCTTCCTATCAGCACTGTTTACCAAAATTTTCCCGCCTTTTTGCTTATTTGATAAAATATAGAAAACAGGGTCAGAGCACCATGGCTGGAAATTCACCATTCACCAGAACAACCAAAGTGTTCTCTCAGATATTTAGTTGTTTAAGGGGCAGTATACACTTGGGTTGTCAAAAACTTTTGATATGAGTGTTTCAGTTTGGTATGTGTGTGTTTTAACCATTGCATGTTGGGAACTTTGTGTGCGGAACTCCAAAATTCCCTTAGGATTGATCATGTTTAAGCTGTCCTGAACATAATAAACCTACATGACTTGCCCTGCTGTCTGATGCGCTTGTTTAATGTGCTTGTGACACGTCTTAAGCAATTACATCTTACGGTTGTATACTTCCTTTCAGAGCAAACAAGTCTACATTCAACTTTTCACACTTCAGTGAACGGGTCTCAGTGTGCTCATCTGTGTCAAATTACTCAATTGTAGCTTAATTGGTACAGCATTGTGTTAGCAGTGCAAAGGTTGTAGAAATGTATAAATTGTATACCTTGAATGTACTTATTGGAATGTAAGTCGCTTCTAAAAATGTAAGCACAAATCTTTTCCCCCAGCTAGATCAGCCATTATAAACTGCAGTGTGTTGCTGTCAGTTGCAGCAATAATGAAAGAATAATTATTTATTTTTCAAATTAAAGGCAAACATAGCTTGTTTAGTAAACCACTGTTTGATTAAAAAAAATGGTTTGGTTTTCCTGCTGTACCAAAAACGTACAGAATTGTGACTTTTAATGTACTGTTACTCCTAGTAACAGTACATTAAAAGTCAGCTGGACACAGGTGTAGTTGAATGGAATTAGGTGAAGCTTTTTGTAGTTTGACAGGGCATCTTAAAAATGCTTGTACAATAACATCTTGCACAAGATGGTGATGCATCACAAGCGAGATGTTTCACAACTTTCAAAAACGTATGTCTAGAGCATACATCGAAAAGTACTTAATAACAGCAGATGAATGCAATAGCACATGATGTCTGAGTGCCAAGATGCATTCTGGGATTGATATATATTTCTTGAATCACACTTCATTAAATACATCAGAAATGTTACAACTGAGTAACTATAACTAAATATAATGTTATATTATGAGCTATTGGTATAGTTTCAGGCATACTGTAGCCTGCATTAATAGAAAAGCTTCAGCTGTAAATTAGATACAGGAAAAAACAGATTTTTCTTAGGGCTGTTGTACATAATAGTCAATAATCAAAAAACTGATCACATTGTGTATGAAAACTCCAATACAGTAGATATCAAGAAGAAAATGGTACTGTAAACATTCTTTTGTTTCAAATGACATGAGGGATTTTTGGATGAGCTACACCTTTAAATTTTCTTGCTGTTGACTGTAAAATATCGCATGCCACTGTTTCCAGGCTAAATAGAGCTGGCTTTTTGTTTAGTCATTAATCTAGCATGTGTACATTTTTCTGTCGGTGTTTCATTCCTGATGGATCATTGAGAGCTTGTAACCTGTAACCTGAAGGGAGACAAACATTTACAATGTGTCTGAGGAACTATTTATAAATTCAAAGCATTTGTCACTGTCCTCCAGTCGCATGAAAGCTCTGTTCAGCAACACTTTTTTTTAACAACATCACAGCTAAAAGAAAAATTTAGCAGATGCTTTCAAATATCAAATGATAAAGCTCATAAAATAGGATTCCTCAAGCTGGCCTTCTGCTGTTTTAATTTTGAGGCCTTTCAGGTGACTTTCGGAGTGAAAGACAAATTTCTGGATAGAGCAAAATTAAACAAACACGTCAAATAGAGGGACCAAAAAATTAATGGAACGAGAGAATGCGCCGGATGAAAGGAACTGGCAAATCATTACCGCTGATGTTTGAGGAAATAAATGTGCTTTCGCAATCTTTATTAGAAAGAAAGAATCCGTACGCCTCGCATTAAAGGCAGGTTATTGATGTTCCATGATTATACCTCGAAAGTTCAGGCTGTTCAATCTGTATGGCGTTATGTCACATTACTCTTGTCAGATGGGCAGGTCTCAGCACGGTGGGGATCTTACAATATGTTTTCCAATATGGTGTGATGAGTGAAGTGTCATCTGTAAATTGTTCTACATCAAATCCGCCTTATTGATTTCTGTCTGTTGTTCTGAATATCTTGTGCTGTCTGGTTCCTTCTGCTCTACAAGAGAATTATTACTTTTTCATCAGCTCGTGGATATTTCATCTTTGTTTCTCCTCCAAATGCATTGCCAGCTGCTCATTGATATGGGTAATATGCCCGGGTCACGTCCGTCACAGGAAGCAAATAAAGTCTTGGTACCCGTGTTAGCCATCAAACAGACAAGCTGTACATGTTTCAGGCTTTCCTGGAGTTCACCGCACTTAGCAGCCTGACACCTGTCATGGAAGCGCTATCTAAAGTTGTTAGTAATGAAAAATGATCACAGTAATTAAGCCACTTCTTATGTTGTTCTCTCTTGTAATCTGTTGTAGCATTGTGTTTCTTATTTTGTGTTTATGTATTATTCTTATTCGTGTTTGTGTATTTGTTAATGAATCAATTAGACTTTAGTAGAAGTGCTGGAGATATTTTAGGGAAGTTGCAGTTGAAATCCATACTGTTTATCATGCACTGCTCAGGGAGCGAGTGAACCTCCTGGTGTGCCAGCAGCTTGACTGAAAAACGTCTCTCAGAGAGAAAAACCTTCAACTCAGGAATTGCCATATGATTTCTGCTCAAAAAAAGATGCAGGCAAGTTTTGCCCCACCAAATAGACCACCAGATGTATTAAAAAGGGGTTTAATGGATCTCTAGGAGTATAAACCTGTCAAGAGTCCTTCACCACATGTCAGGAAATCCAGCAGGAGTGAGGAACCTGGAAGTCGGCAGTGACAACTGCTTAATGTTTCCTACGCCTCAGTCTGCACACGTGTGTCATCAGGAGTGCCAGTGTGAGAAGCACACTGCCTAACTATAGCTGATGTGTGGATTGCTGACATCAAAAGTGTGCATAGTATAAAATATTGAAGAGGTTTCAGAATGACACATTTTTATTATTGTTTTTAACTTTTGAAACTTAATAGCTCAAATTAATATTTTACATTTTCTCATTTACATAGCTGAAAGGGAGTAATTGTTTTTAAAATGGTACATGTTTCAGCAAATGTCAATGGGTCCACACAACTATTCTCAAAATAAAATGAGTCGTTTTGTCGTTTAGCAGGCACTTCTAATTCTAGGTGTTTATTTTGCTTAATTGCAGGAACCCCCTGCAACAGTCTGGGGTTGGATAGTTTAATCAAAGGAACAAAGGCAAAAAGCAGTACAGAAACCTCATTACCTCATAACCTCATTCCTTAGTTCTTGGATCACCCCTACTTTAAATTGAACTTCCAACCTTTGTATTAGCCTAAATTAATTTCAGCCATTGGACTGTACTACCACATATGAAAAACCATTGTTCTATTTAGGCACATCATTTGATGTCATCACTGGTTGCCCTCGTTATCATATCCCCCACCAACTGCAACTAACTGCTGTTTTGGTTAATGAGACATAGCTATCATCCCTGCTGATGTCATCTTCCATGGAAAGTGAGATTAGCCACATGGGTAATGGTGGAGGAGAGAGTCACTATTCTGTGTATGTGCCAAAATAGTTAGATGAAAAATATGTAAATAAGAAAATGATGCATCTTCTGGCTGAGCCAGAACCACAGATGGAGGTGCTGACAAGTACAAAATAAAGTACAGTCTAAGAATAAATTCATGTGAAACACAGACAAATTGCTGCATTCTTATAATTTCATACTTTAAATGACACAAGCAAAATATAAGTAAAATTATGTATTCAATATAGGGCCAGAAAAAAAATTCACAATGTTGCTAAATTACAATACCTGTTGTGAAAGACATATTCATATCTGTGAATATAGTTTTATTCTGCATGTATTGTACTGCTTTCAGACCACCGGTCTCAAAGATAGTTTCCCTTCAAACCATGCAGAAAATTACCCCATCAAAAGACTTTACAGTAAATGCTAATTTAGTGGAAAAGTGTCACTGAGTTGAGGTTTTTCATTATAATGAATACGGCTGGCTCCAGCACAACCTACAAACAAAATAAAAACAAAGGAAATGGTTTTTTCGTACAGTAGATGACATGAGGGGACTGTATTTTTGTATAGTTTATCTTTAGAAATCAAATGAATTAGCAGGTAAAGAGGGCATTAATATTCTATGGCTCTTTTAACATTACGAAGGTTGCTTAATTGACCTATACCATTATAAAACATGAGATAATGAGATAAGGTTTTTAATGTTGCCATGGACACATACCATAGATACAGTCACCCACCCACTGGAGAAACAAATCTTGGTTACCATAGTTACCCATTCATTTGGGAGAAATGAACAGACATATCCAGATATGACTATTTTTAGAACGATAAACATTCCCAAAGGTTGCTTCCAGAACAGCCAGTTAAACAAAAGAAAAGTAAATAAAATCTATTTAGTTTACAAGATAAAAAAAGACATTTGGAATTTCACACCTGGAGATGTGCATGTCAGCACAAGACGTATGCATGTTTGCATAGTTGGAGATTCACCCCTAATGTAAACATGAATGAAACAAAGGGTCCTAATGCACCTGGAAAGCGTTTTCCATTAGCATCCCTGTACATGGCCTGGATGCTGCCCTCTTTTCATTGGCATGTTTTTTTAAGCCAATCAGCTGAGCTGTAAATACCATGTGACTGATCACTGTATGTTAGCACTCCTCACACGTTCCGCCTTATCTACTGTGACCCCAAGATTGCAACTGGGCAGAGTTATTGTTTAATCCATTTATGTTGAGGGCCATTCTGTGTCATAATCCTTGTCTCAGACCACTTTTCAGTTGTTAGATGAAAACACAGACCTCCAAAGCATTTTATACAGTACTGTATACTGATAAATGACTCAGCAGTAACATAACCGTTTCTTTAAAGACTTAATCCACTGAAACAATACTAAAGAGAGTTTGTGCAGTGAGATAAAGGTTTTATTAAGAAAGTGAATAAACCTTTCAAGACAAAGAAAAAGAGAGTGTGAGGCGGTTTTATTTTTTGTACCAGTGACTCTGATACCAGTTCACTACATAAACCAAAAAATTATATTAAAAAGAAATTAAAGCTTAAGGAATCTAATTGTCTGTTTTCTTTTATTTTGGTTGGTTTATTTTGTTGGTTGTTTTTAATTATATCTTGCAAATGTTGGCCAAATGCAGCTTTAAAGCTGTACATACTGAAACAGAAATGTGCCTGGGGCTATTGTGACAGATATAATGCCTAGGCATGTGAGTATCGGCAGTGAGTTACTATAGCAACTCTCAGGCCAGATGATCCAGAGATAACTGTAAAAACACCTGCCTATGTGGAGAGACCTCTGATTTTTGACTGTAAGTCTAAAGGCCTACACGAGCCATTTAATTTTAATGAAATCCTTTATTGTGGTCAAGAATAGTTGTATGGTTGTAAGTTTTGGCCCAAGAAAAACTAGACTAGTATTATTTTGGTTGATTGATTGATCAATCAATGATTGATTGATTGATTGGTTGGTTAGTTGATGTTTGATCCAAACATCTTGTTAAAACTAATCAATATATCTATTTAGCCAATACAAGATAGTTGCTTACCATGAGTGACCATCACTTTCTTGGAAATATGTGTGTGTAACTGTACAATCACACCCTGTCTTGCACAATGTGGTGTTAATTATAAATACTAATAATGAAAACCTTTCTTGTGAAAAATATGTTATCACTTATGTTTCACTTATCAGTTGGAAGTTTGCATCACGTTGATGTCATGTAGAAAACACGACTGGAAGATTAAGCAAGGCTCATATTGCTATTGCTTATTTTTATATTAGAGATGAAAAAGTTTTGAATTCATGACACAAGTTTTCTCACTAAAGCATTTATCATTCACTTGCTTTAAAAAGCCACTACAGATGGCTTCAAATTATGAGCTGCATTTGGCAATAGCATGAAAGCATTCCTCATCAATGTTGCCAAAGTAATAGCGAGTCCTTTTAACTACTTTCAGATGTGCCTTATTGCTGTGATCTTGTAGATTTACTTGCTAAACTAAGCAGATTTAACCTACATCTACTAAGATCAACTAGGTCTACTTAGCAGATCCGTTAAACACATCTGAAATACAAAGGAGCACAAAGGGCCAAAGGCTTTATCGTCCTGGGCTACACATTAATTCCTGCCGACTCCACGTCTACTCTCGGCTTCCAGAAACGAGGTGTATCTGCTCTACTGCATCAAATAACTTCTTTGAAGCTGACCTTTTTACAATGCAGTTCACCTTCCTGTGATAATACATGAAGTGCCCTTAAAATGTTCTGAGAAGACACTTTTGCAGCAGAGCTACTGAGCACAACCCGAACCTTGCGTGTGATCCCAGCTCTGTGTTTTAAAGGAGAATGATAGATATAAACACCCAAAGACAGTCTCTTTGCACCCTGAGTGCAATAACTTTTCTGATTGCATAGCAGTAGGACCTTGATAAATAATTAAATATATAGATAAAAGAGCTCCTAGTGGAACATTTTTTTTTTCACAGCTGGAGTTCGGGGTTCAAGTTATTGATTGTGGCGCAGTTGGCATCTGTTAATGTTATCAGGGCAATGCCGTCAGGGGCTTGTTGTTACATTCCGTCATAAGGGCGAATTTTCTTGTACTCATTTTTACTTTATAAAATAAATATACATGGCCCTTTTTCATCCATTCATTTACACCCTTTATGATTGCTATGAACTATGAAGTCAGCAGTTTTTCCGCTCGCTGAACACGGGCATCATTTCACTTAGCAATGACATTTTAGGTGATTGTTTTTATTACCGTTCTCTGCACATTAAGGGTATAAGGAACAAGTTTAGTATTTTAGTAAATACCCAGATAATAACAACAATGTCCTGCCAACATTTCATATATTATAGATTTATCAGAATATTTAAGATATTTACTATGAAACAGACCATGTAACTAGAATACTGAAAATCCCATGCATGGATTTGTGATTTTCTTGCCTAATTGCTATGAACCAACAGCTGTTTATCAACAGAAGCAAATCTGTAGTTGGATGTCAGAAACTGACAGGGCTTGAGAGAGCATCTGTTTTGTTGCAGTTATTTAGTCGGATATTAAAAATAAATAAATAACTAAAAGAACAAACGAAGAATGCATTATTTCTAACTAGTTATGCATTAATTTAACTATAACTATAACTTCTGGCCATCAATTAAATCATGCTTTTTAGATCATTTTCCAGCTGTCCATCAGGCTATAATACAGAGGTTTGCTACGCAACACCAACCCAATGGGATATAAGACACTGTTGCACATGTGCTTTTGTGTTCACAATATACTGTTGCATTTGTTTGTGTTGTGCACTTCAGGTCTGTATTGGCCTTGCGCTTGTAATAAAAACTCATTATTAATATTTTATGTTTTATTTTTAAGGTAACTTTTTGCGCACATACTCCATCTTTGAGTGAAAGCTTAGCAGGCTGTTGGGAATGTATGAAATGAAACAAAAAATTGGTAAGGGAGAACTTATTGCAATATGTCTGGGTCTATTCGCTTGGAGGGGAAATATAAAGAGTGCAAATTATTTTGGGGTTGGGTTGATTTGGTTGCAGGGTCTCACTTGCAGGCCAAGTCCGGATAAATGCAGACCTCTGTTATGATATTCAGGGATTGACTGGCCATTAAGAAGCTCAGAACTTTTCTTGTTAGCCCGGTCAACTCGGGTAACCAGTTTAAATATCCAAAGCAAATATAAAGAGATTAAAGTTTCCATATCTTTAGACTAGCCCTTTTAAAATACAGCAGATACTGGAATAGGTGAAATAGGGCAAGACAAGGTTTCCACACACACAAACACAACTCAAAGACACCCGCTCCACTTCTGTATCCCTCACCCAAAGCATTTGTACGTGCTGTTTGCTCACTTCGTTATAAATGAATTGTGACCTTGCGGGTAACTTTTTCCATCTTTTTTCCTAGTTCTGCCGTTATACTTTTCTCTCTGTTGCTGACAGACCTATCCCACCCCAGAAATCTGCAGCATTCTGTTTACTTATGAAAAATATTCAACTGCAAAAGCCAAAACCGGATGAGTATTATGTGAAGAGAGCTGTACAGTACAGGTCAAGTTAATCAAGCCGGTGAAATCACAAATTAAAGCAATCAAATGCCTCCACCATTTAGTTTATAGAATAATAAAGTATAATCAGCAGGGTTGATTTATAAAATGTTTTAAAATGTTTTGATTTATACATAAATGTAAATGTCTGTCTGTCTGTCTGTCTGTCTGTCTTTAAAAATAGTGAAAATGATGGTGGATCTAATTGTGAGAGCCCTAGAACACATAAAATGACACGAATGAAAGACACCAAAATCATCAGCAATGTGATTAAAATAAAGGCTGCCCAGGCAAGAGTCAGACCAGAGCCTCCCTGGGGGTATGTCCCAAAGCAGAACACACTCATGCATGTGAATTTCAATCCTTCTCCTTGTATTGTCCCCACCCACTGGAGTTACTGTCAGACAGTGGCCCTGTAGAGTGCAATAGGCTAACCATTAAGGCAATGGTGTGATGAGTGCTACACCTGGCTGTCATTGAAGCCCCAAAGTCAATGGTACAGCCCCATTGCAGCAATCCTGAAATTGATGGTACCTTTCAGTTCTGCATTGCCTTTCGGTGGCTAAATGGCAGCTTCACCTTTGGCAGTACCCTGTTCACTTGTGTAGCTGAGCTAATAGAGCATCTAGGTAGGAGCATTTAGACCCTAGACCTCACAAATTCCCAGATTTCTGCTGCCTGGCTCACTTGAATCAATGATTCCATTAAAGTTTGAAAGGGAAAGTTGAGATGATGAAACTAAGAAATAAAAACTAAGACTGTGTTGCACATGTATTGCTGCCTTAGTCTAAACAAATGAAACACAAAGTTCTGTCTTTAGGGAACCTACTGAAATCTGTCTGATAATCTTATCTGCCAAAACTTTTGTGAAGGAAATAATTCAGAAAGGAATATAATTCAGAAGGGTAAATGATGACAAAATTTTAGGTTTTATGTAAAATGTTTTTTTTAATTAAAGCAAAATAATTTGGAATTGAATCACGTTTAAGTTCTTACACATTTATTACACATAAATCACATTTGTCTTTGCCAGCTGCCCTTGACATATATATTGTGTATTATATATATATATATATATATATATATAAAAAATATAAATATATATAATATCTATATATATATACAGAGAAAAAGAGTGAGAGAGATGGAATGCTCTCTAATTTCTTATCTTTTCTAATAATAGTGACAAATATAAGGTGTTTAATGCTGAGGGATAGAAGAGGTAAAGACTTCATATCATATTAACTGCAGGGCAAACACCTTGGATACGCTATTTGACATTTACTTTTATCAGAGGTTTAATCTTGAGAATAAATGGGCCTTTGAAAAACAGTCTACCCAAAGTCTGTACTTTGATAAAACAGATTAGCTCTAGTTTGTTCTTGCAAATGCAACAAAATATTTATCAAAAGGTAGTTGGGCAAGCTATATTATTCCCGGATGTTTTATATGTCAATATTTGTCAGACTTCATACGCCAACCCAAAGCTTTGAAATGGAGCATAACAGCTTTGAAGATTTTTTAAATCATTGTGAAGGACATTATCCTTTTGAACCACATTCTGTTCTTTTGAGTGGCTCAGTATAGATGTCAAAGCAAATAATTTGTCACAAGAAATCCTTTTACATACAAAAACAAAATAGTGTGTGACAGCTATATACGGACGCTTGTACCTTCTCTAAGGACAAGTTTTTTTATATTATTTTAAAGCCGCAGATTGTCACTTGTTTTCAATGTAAAAAAATTGCGTTTATGAATAAGTGTCTGTTTGTCAAAACAATGGTTTTATATTTTGCATGATACCTGTGGTTTGTAATTGTTTTACAGTTTAAATTTGGCTTCAATTTTCAGTATTTGGCAGATTGCATTGTGACAACTTACCTCACACCATGTGACACAATGCCTCTAATTGCTACAGATTTGTGTTAGGCAAAACTTAATAATCTGTACAGCCACATACATTGTTAAAAATAAACCAATAATGTGCAGTAATGTGACGCGGCAATAACCAATGTGAGTGCGGATGGTGACCTCCAGCGATTTAATCGATGTCAGTGTGAACGCCCCTTCATTTCACTTCTCTTCTGTGTGGGTGTTCATGAAATTATAAAGTTAACATGCTGCTTCTTTTTAACATGTCCAATATTTCTCTAAATATGCAACAAAAGTGCACCTTTGTGTGAAAATTAGCGTAATTAGCATTTTAAGTGCTTCTGCCTAATGAATTCATTAAATATACAAAAAAATTGAAATCAGTCATAGTCAATCAAGCATTTCTGTCAACCGTTTATGTTTTACTGAAACCCCCAGCACAGTCTTATAATAAAGCAGTACATAAGCAACCTGTCATAAACAAACAGCTCTTTTTTCCTCAAATGATTTAAGTAACTAAGTAAGTTATTTTATATATAATACACACTATTGCAAAGTTACTGTTATTACACTAGCCACAGAACAGAGTTACTTTTTACCTTTGCACAAACAGCAATTAAATACTGCACATGGTACACTGCATAAAACATATCTGCTGTAACTATGTACATTTAAATGTATGCAAATGTAAAGCTAAGACTGTGTTGCACATGTATTGCTGCCTTAGTCTAAACAAATGAAACACGAAGATCTGTCTTTAGGGAACCTACTGAAATCTGTCTGATAATCCTATCTGCCAAAACCTTTGTGAAGGAAATCATTCAGAAAGAAATATAATTCAGAAGGGTAAATGATGACAAAATTTTAGGTTTTATGTAAAATGCTTTTTTTTATATGTTTTTTTATATATGTACAGTATCATTTTTATTCCTTTAAGTCGACGTCCAAAAAAAATTTCAATGTTGATGTAAATCAGAGTTTATAAAAAAACAATCTTTAGACCACAGAAAGATAATTATGACATTCACAGAGTAAAAATGCTTTTGCAAATATCTGCAAAATGTACTCAGAACCAAATGTTAATCACAGAATATGCACGTTATATTACAGTCATATTGTTGAGTGAAGTATGCAAACGATTAACAGCATACAATATTACTATCTTACAATATATATGACATAATATATTACAGCATACAATGGACTGTCTTTTAAAGCAATAAATAATATAAACAGACGTTAGACATTAAAAATAGTGATTGTCCAATAACCTTGACCTTCATCATAACATGTATAAGCCAAAAGTTAGTTACATAGAAAGTATTTGACATGTTGTGCTACATTAACTGAAAAAGTGTTGTTTCATGAGCTATTTTTAAGAGTTGTCTTGTTTTTATTCACAGTGCTAATCATTAATAGAATTTCTGCATGTGTGCGTGTGTTAAAACATGTGTTATAAACACTGCTTTCACTGCTTCTGCATGTCTTGCACATATTTTTTCAACTCAAATATCCAATTAGTAATGTTTTGCACAGAGAAATGCTTTTTTGGAACGTTCATGTAAAAAAGAGGCTCGTGCTGTGCTCGTATCGTAACACCAATTCCATTTATGAAGCAGTTAAGAGTTTAATAGAAGATATAAAGGAATTAGGAATCCTGTGGTTACATAGATGTGTACAGCTAATGAAGTGTAGCTCTCACAATCTGGCAGCTGTCTCAGACCACTACCTGCTGACAAAATCAATACTGATGTGGTCAAACACTCCATGATGTTTGAATGGATGCTCTCACTTCAATCCCTCTGAGTCATTATCTGTCTTTTGAGGACATTTCTTTACGATGGCCTTCTTAAACTACTACCACATTGTCATTGACCATCTACGGCTGTAATGGGGGTTGATCTTTTGGCTCTGCAGTTTTCAAGGAGATCTTATTTCAAGCAGAGCTCTTTCTAAGGAACATTTTCTACCGTGTGCTCTCTCGAAAACCCTTTTGAAATGAATATGGAATTTGGATGAAATGTTAAAAACCGGTTTTCATTTCATGCATGCTGAAATAAATGGGCTTCTAAAAATATGCATGGAAATGCTTTCCTTTTTTGCTGTTTAAAAAACATTGCTTATTCCTCTCTGTTATTTAGCTGTGTATAAGAGGCTGCAGTATAAAGCTAAGATAAGCTGTAGATGTTGTAAGGATAGCCATCAACCCTATTTGATACGTCTCGATTGATTTATGGTTCATGATCTCCTATCTCCTCTCTCCTTTCAGGATGCAAAGGCGGGGGTGACAGGCCTGAATACTAACTCTCAGGAGGTAAAAACAATAACAGCTCTTTAAAAGCTCCTTTTAAAACATCGTGTTTGGATTAAGTTCACATCATAACCTTTGAAGAGTGTTTGTACCGTTCGGTAGTCTTGAGTGTTTCAGCTGTGATTAAAGTTGTTAGAAGTACAAAAAGAATCAACAGTGGTTATATAACCAAATGCTATTGACCAAACTGAAAATAATGAATGTGAAGCTGTAAAGAATTTTGTAATAATTATTGTTTATTGTAATAATATTTGTTTTTTAGTCATAGTGAAAGTTGTATTGTAAAGTTCTACTGCTGAAGCGAAGAAGTGAACTTTTATCAAAACTGAAACTTTTGTCTGGTAGAAGAATCAAGCAAGACCAGCTAAAAAGACTCAATAAATGTTGCAATAAATAATGGGATGAATTTGATATGCAGAAATGAAATCAATATCCATTTTCCTGCGTCTGACACATATAATTATTTCTGTCTTTCTGACTCTTTCTTTTCAGTCTCTACCATCACATCCTTGAAGTGAAGGTCTGTTTGAAATTGGCCTGTAATCATTTCAATCATATCAGTAAATTAATAAAATACAAGCAGCAATCTAGCTTCCTTTTAGCAAATATATTGAAATAACCCCACAGTGATAGAAAATGAAATAACATGTGGTGGATGATGTGAAAGACAGTTTTCATTTTGCACCAACTTGAAAAGGCGGTGGCGGAGAATTAATTCGCGATTCTGGTGTCTTCGGGGCTCTCTTATCAAATCCAGTCGGAATGGGGCAATTTCACACACATGCATGAAGAATCGAGAATTGTATGTAATTATTGCTTTGCACCGGAATCTTTTACAGTTCTCAAGATAAATTAAATGATAAGCATTCTGCACATAAGCATGATGGTTTCCTTATGTGCTGAGCCAGTCAAAACACTGACATGTTAGGAATGCGTATTATGGTTACATTAGTGACTTCAAATGTTGACGTGCAATTGCAGTTTACTTTTTAAGTGTTACTCTCTGGCACCTTTACCTTTCTATGATATAGCCTAAGTTATTCTACAATTTCCTTTTGTTCTGACAAAGTTTGTGATAGGAAGTTCGTTACTATATGACTGTCTAATCATAAACTACTTATGATTCTTTTTTTGACAGATGTAAGCCACTTTTTAACCGGAAATGTACTAATATCAGCTTTTTAAATGTCAGTCTAGAATAATTTGCCCCTATGCACAATTTGTTTCATATTAAGCAGATCTTTATATTTGCAGTCATTCTTTCTTTCGGTCTGACTCATATCTGAGACTTTGTTCTAGGTGGTTAAAAATACAGTCCAATTTATGTGTGATCGGGTGCTGTAAGCAAACTCACTGAACTCACAGTTCTGTAGGAAATGGCATTCTGTTCGAAACCCTTTGATGAAGCCATCACTGTCAGCTTGCATTTTTACCCCTGTACTGTGTTTTTCAGACACGTGCAGTATCCTTGATATACGTGGCTTTCTGCGTCGTCTGCCATTTAGAAAGCTTGATTAAAGAGCAGCTGTCAAGGGATATGATTTTTATCACTGCCAAACAGGTGTAGTCAGATGGTGACAGCAGCAGCATTGAAGTGCTGGCTGAAATGGGCTAGATGGAGACAAATGGAATGATCTTTTTTTTCCCATTTCTATCTATCTGCTGTTCGTGTCTTCTTGGATGGTGATGTGTCTCCTTTGATTTCTGACCTGAGATATCCAAGTGCTAAAAATTTCTAGTGGGGGACAGCCACGTATAAAGGACAACTGAAGAATAGGAAATGGGTGAGGGTTAGTAAGATGTGCCAGTGGGTAAGTTAGGCCATACCCAGCATCTGCAGAACTGCGGGTAAAATATAGGGATGCCAAACACACATTTGTGCCACAGAAATTTCAGTATTGAAGTCACATTTCAAAGACATCACATTTAATTTATTTATATTTCTAAATATGAAGTCGCTAAAAGAAAATTTTAATTTTTCCTTGGCATAAGGACAGCTCAGGCAACATTGGCACACCTTATCTTGGTGTTCCATCATGCAAATTTTTATGGTAAATAATTATACAATTTCCCCCTGAAATATTTTTCAGTTCTAGCTTTACGGTTCCCATTCCTGCTATCTTTCTAGCCAACATGACATGAAGTGTTTGGAGTTCTATAAGCAGATAAGCCAGTTTTATCTTTTAATGAATGATGCTGTCTGATAATCTCGATCGATTTCACACAGTATAACAGGTAAACATATTTATTATCCATTTTAACATTTTCCTCACAGAGCCCTTCAGTCCTGCTTTTGCTAATTGTCCTGTAGCTTTGCATGCTAACTTGTCTGGCTCGTATAAATGAGGAGATGCTAAAAAAGAGAGGAGATCTCAGCTCTCGAATCCATCGGTCTCCCTCATACATAAAGCCTCAATTTCCAGCTGTAAATTTTTTCATTACACTGGAATTGAAAGGGTGAGGGGGACTTTTCACTCTTCTCCCTGATGAGTTCATACATTTGAAGTGAGGCTTTGTCAGTTGAGAATTAGCACACTGCAAATGCACTCCCTTAATGTTCCAGGAGGCAGCCATCACATCAGAGTCTCTTCAAAGTGAGGGCGAAATAGAAAACTTTACACCCAGTGGTGCGTGTGTGTGTGGGGGGGTTTGTGTGAGAGAGAGGAAGAGAGAAAAGAGATGATGTCAGAAGAAACATATTAGTCACTTTACCCAACTCATTCTCTCAGGCGCCATGGTTCAGTCTGTGCAGAAAATAGGCTTGTATGGTAGAAAGCACAGACCTGAGACAAATATCTGGTGTAGGTGTTGCTGAATTTTGTTAAAGTTGAAGATATATGTTGTAGAAGATCTCTGTTATTAACGTTATTGCACTGCTTTATGGAATACCGTATTCTGATTGGTCGGTTCTGGCATTCTGCAGTTATATATTATTGACTATTAAACAGCTGTCTGGAATACTTGTTTCTGATTGGTTGTTTCCAGCATTCTGCATTATATGGTTGGTCTGCGTTATATGTGTATATTATATGGTTGTGCTACATTTTTCTCATAAGTCTTTCTGGATTGTTTATGTTTTGTTTTAATAATAATTGACTAACTGACTACATTTCTTATGTAACCTACAGCAACTGCTAATTGCCCATCGTGAGGTCCCTTATAATCAGGTACCATAAACCATACAAATATGCAGTGACTCTCGTTTACAGGCAATTATAAAAGAAACATAATACCATAGTCAACGATCTACTTGTAAGCCATAGGACACATGAAACCTTTCTTAAGTGTGCTTGGCACTGGAGACTTGTGTAGCCCTGTTGTTAATGCTGATTGATAGTGGCAGGGAGCAGGTGAGGGCTCCATGAATCTGTTTGTTTAATACAAGTTCACAGACCGACTTCTTTCTCTACAATCCATTTGCCTGCCTTCCGTGCCTAAATAAACTGCCCCGGGGGTTTGATGAATGAAAGTGTCCACTAGGTTTAAGATCCAGGCCATAAGAAAAGGTGACAAGAAGCATTTTGTTGCCACTCTCGTTGCTTCTTTCAAAAGAAGACAGAGATTGTTCTGGTTTTAAGTAATTAAATTAAAATGTAGCATTACATTTTAATTTAACTATAAAAAACAAATAATCTACCTTGTCTCCATTGCTGCCACGGTTCTACGTTCACCAGCCCATGGTGTCTAAGTTCATGAGTATGATCAGGAAGTCAAAGCCAAAAGTGGAACACTGTGCTAGTGTGATGCAATGCACCTGCTCATTGAATCCCATCACCAATGTTCGGTCTAATTTTTGTTCTTTGAGCAAAACCTTTTTCTATTGGCCAGAGACTTCAGGCACTGGGGCAGAAGCACTTCATGTACCAGACCACTGCTGTTGTTGTTCAGTGTGTCACATTTTACAAAGACATTCAATGTATGTTATATATCAAATGTTTAACTCCTCTTTGAGGGTGGTAAATAATAATAATAACTAGTAATGGACAAACAATCAATAAACAATGAATTTGTATATAATGGTATCTCATTATATAATAGTATACATTACAATATAAAATAATAAATGCAATTATTTAATATACGTTATCTAGAGGCCATAGGCCATATGTCACTGCTGTTTTTCATGTGTCCTCACATTAACGCAAGATAGACTCAATATTTTGTTTAAATGTAAAAGACAACACAACACAACTTTGGTTTGTCAAGATCAGAAGAAACAAATTAACTGTGATCTCGAGAAAACAAGTGAGAAACATAATAACGCACAGCTTGGGAAGCAGTCATTATTTTGCTGTTTGGTGCCATTTTGAACTTGTCATCTCCATACTGTTTCAGTGCAGTCCTTATCGCACAAATTATTCAACACTGCATATATCTGTGCACTAGGAACATGATTGAAATGCCGTCCATTGATTTAGCTCAGATTCAGGTAATCTCTACCTTTTAACACTAATTTTATGTCCACTGTGTTTTCTCATGCTGCTTAGAGGGAACATTGCTCATCACAGCTGGCATAAATCCGCTATTGCATTTCTCTTACATCAACCTTTTCCCCAAATGCGAGAATTGGTTGTCAAGAAATGCCACCGCCTCTGGCTTCTCTGTTTCAGACCTTTTGACCCCTTCCCTCACGCCAGATACGCCCATGACCTCATTTATAGTTTTATATATTTTTTTTCAATATGTGGACAGATCTCTGCGGAAAGTGCACATAAGACCTGTGTATGCAACTTATAAAGTTCTACATTTAAAAACAACTAAGAAACAAGGAATTTTTTTGCTAGCATTGAGGGTTACAATGATCAAAATGTTCTTAGTGAAGCTTCACAAAGCCATAAGAGCTCATAAGAGCAATAAGAGCTTACTGCACTTTTACACATTGCATCGCAGGCTGCATGCTGATAGCAATAATGCGACGGACGACATGAATGAATGCATAAATAAAGGGGTTAGAGACAGATCCTTAGATGTGCACAGTTAGACAGGTGTCACACTGAGCCATGTGTCTTTGTGAGCTGTCCTCATTAGTGGGATTCTTGGTCTACTTTAAATGCGACTCCTCTCAGAACTAAATGGCTCCCAGGAAGGACCGTGAATGGTTCTTGCTGAATTTTCAGAAAGTTTCTCACCCTCAAGAAACTAGGCTGAGATAACAATTCTGTGAGGGGACGCCGGGAGCACTCAAATAAGCCTGGGATAAGTCCATCATGTAGATATGAACTCAGCTAATGTTTCAAAGACAAATTTTATTTCCTCAGAGCCACAACACTATACAGCCCAGAGTCCTAAGAATGAATGTGCATTGTAAACATACACAGTTACTCGAGTCTCATTTGGTTAAACGTTTATTAATTTCCTAAATTAATTCCTGAGGAAAAATAGTAATATTTTTATAACTGACATTTTTATGCCCTACTGTGAGACGAATATGAATTATTCTCTTAATACGTCTCTTCCTTACTGTTCTTTCACAACAAGCAACCCAAAGAAGGTTTCCATTTCTCAGCCCTGAGCACAGCATTGTCATTGAGTCCCCAGCCGTCCTCTAATGCTGTTCATATGGAAATCATCACATTTATCTGCTGCTGATTTAATTATCTCAGACTTTCACTGTGCTGGAGGTTCCTGGCATTAAAGAAACATTCTTTGGAATTGCTGCCTTAGATATAGCACTGTCCTATTTCTTAATCTCCCTTTCCAAGACAAGAGTTGACTCCTAAGAAAATGGTCATAAAGGCTTTATGTTTTCGGAGGTTTTAACACTTTTGTTTATAAGTCGTTTAGACTGTCACTGTGCCAATATCATATTTGTGATAATCTTTTGTGCAGAAGTCTTTTAATCATTAGGTCTTCTGCGTTCTTTAATAGAAATGTTGAGCTCTCTTTCTGGTCATAACTGGCAAAGACTAATCATGTTTATGTACACTGTGTTGGGGAAATGGCCAAAATCAGACATGTTTGATCTTACTTTCTGAAGCAGAATTTGATAATTAAAAATATAGTATCACTTAGATCCACCGCCAGACAGAATCCACAAACTGTTTATCATTTTAACTTATTTATTTTTTGGGAACAAACTGCAGACTTGTGGATTGAATTTATTAATGTAAAATATGTTTTTAAACACAGCTGAGGGTACTATAGCATTGTAGCTAGCTAAAAGGATTTTAAAATGCATTTTAAAAATACCAAAATATTAAATAATCAAATATTTTGTAAATATGTTTTCTGTGGCATGCATATGTCATGTTTTAACAGCACAAGTCTCACCAAAATTGTGTTTAATGAGACATCACACCTTCCTGAAAAAATGTGACAAGAAAATTATAGTGAGAAACAAAAGTGATTTAAAATTATGGGGTGTCACATACAAAAGAACAACATTCCTGGATCAATCAGTTAATCTATGGAAAAATTCAACTGAATGAAAGACCTGCATTCAGATTGAAAGACTTGCAACTATTGTGCCATTATTGTTTAAGTTTCACTAAGGTGTCATCTTTAGAGATCAAATGTAATTTAAATATCATTTTTCTTCATTTGGAGTGTGAAAGGTGTGTTTTGTTGAAGTGTCATGTCTTTTATTTTGTAGTCCATGTCTCTGCTCTTTGTAGTCCCTAGTGTTACCCCACTCTAATTGTCTCCAGGTGTGTCTCATTTTCCTTGATTAGTCTATGTATATATACCCCTGTGCACGTAGTGTCGGTTGATGTTTCTTTGTTGTTTTTGCTTTGTACCATGGTCCTCGGTCCCAATGTTTGGGGTGCCTTTTTAAATTTTGGATTCATTAAACATTATTCATCTGCTTTTAGATCCTGTTAGAGAGTGTATGAACAGACCTGTTCAGTGTTTAGACAAGTGAGCAGAAAAGTGTGGGATTAATTCCTTTTTCTTTCTCAAATCATACTATGCTAAATGTGTTGTTAAAGGCATGAAGTAAAATGTGGAAAAATAAGTGTACGATTTTGCAAGCTAGATGAGCTAGCTACAAAATTGTATTATGAAAGTACCCGCCTAACATGCGCGCAAACACAACAGACAGTTTATTTGTTCTCCTTACACCCTCAAAATTAATTTCTTGGGATATACATCAATTATAACAGTAAATGCTCCATGTGTCGCCTCTTACAGTGCGCACTATTGATGCTGGTGGTGTTTTCATTCATCTAGACGTGGTATTATGCTTGTTGGGGCTCTCAAAGCTTTATCTTTGACTCCCACACAGACCTCCATTTCTAATTTTCTGATAACAACAAGACCACGAACTCCTCTGAATGACACGTTCTGAAAAAGCCAAATGGCAATAATGCTGAAAGCGCTTGCTCTGTTACAAATAGAAAAAAAACTACTGTAACACAGTCAAAATGAAACAATGAAAGGGTTTGTCAGGCCCCTCCCATTTCAACACAGTGCAGTTTACAGATATAAGGCCCCGTCACTATGTTCACTAATCTTTATTGTACCTTAAGATTTAAAAAAAAAGCTTTTACTGGTACTGCCTCTCTTTCTCTTATCTACATATGCAGGCTGTCCTGACAACCAGCCCCCTCCACCCAAATTATCCCTGACTACGGATTAAAAAAGGCAACCCTCAAAAGATTCCAATCTGTTTTATTTTTTGCCTACTGCGTAGGAAAGTGCCATCCAATAAACCAAGCGTGAATAGGAAATGATTAAGTGATCCTAATTTAGATTACCCAGATTTTAGTATTACAACTATGAGTTGTGGAGATTTATGAGGCAAACCTACAGAATGTTGTCTGAAATGCTGAATAGCTGTGCTGACGTTGTGCCTGATGAGTCTGGTCCTTGTTTCAGACGCATGGGGCTCGGAGGAGATTTGAGTAATTTAGCATTCAGATTGCAAATTACACATTATTCACTTCAATTAGGGCTTTAAATCCCACTCACAGTAACACACTTGCAGTATAAATTATAGCCTAATATATCATTAGGACTTTATTACTCTCACAGGACCCTGCCTGTTGAAATCACACATTTGGTGTGGGTGTAGTTTTGCGTGCAGTATTCTTAAATATATAAAGACCGTACATTAGGTTGTTAATACCCTTGACTGGGGTGTTAATGGTCTGTATGTGTCCAGAATCTTCTACATTGTGAAAAGTGGAGACATGCAGTTGTAATCTTACAAAAGCATTTCTTTTTGATCCAAGCCTTTAAAAATAACTGTCATTGGTGTAACCTAATTAAGTCAGGGTGAATTAGTTATATTCAATATTATCTTTGAACCATTTTTAATGTTGCTGCATAAAAGCAACTTTAAAAAGTTGCCAGCGAAACATTTATGTGAAGTGTAGATTGAATCATCTCTCTTATGTTTTTAAAAGTATCTCAGAGGTTAAATTCTGAGGAGTGATCTGAGATTTTGGATTGTGTGAACACAGCCGCACAGTGCGTCAAATAGTTTAACAAGACTCCTTAACATTTCGCGTATTCTCTTTGAAAGATAAAAAATGAGAGTATGGCGGTGCTATAATCACCAACTGCCTGTGCTGTGATGAAGAGTTGGAGACACCTTTGTTTAACCGTTTTTTAACTGAACGGCTCCATTAATTAGAATTATGACTATTCTAATGAGGGTTCATAAATAATATGTAGAATATAAAATGAGGCCATACGTTTTCAATTAGCATAACTTCGCTCTCATTTTTCCTTGTTGTAATTTGTGAAATTAAAACTGCATATTGTGAGCTTTACCTCAAAGAGCCTGCGTCGGTATGATAAACATGCCTGAGTGTAAATATTTTAATCACTGTTAAACATGTTGCGAACAATGGGAAAATAATGAAGATGAAGTTGAGCAGAAATTGAACAGCATTTGAAGCTGCAGAGGGCTGCAAAATGAACATGGCAATGAACATTAATTATGACCACACAAAATGTGCTATGACTACTCTATCTTCCCAGCTAATACAATTGCCTTCTTAACGTGTTCCAGGAAATTATCATGTTCCTCAAATTCTGCTGGCCAGTGGTTACATTTGAAATGCAAACTGCAAACAGCACCCTTTCTTCTATATATATCTATATGTATGTATATTATGTGTATATGTGTATAAATATATATATGTGTGTGTGTGTATATGGAGGGAGAGAGAGAGAGAGAGAGACTATTAGTTTAGAATACTTCTGTGGTTATTTTATTGTGGATAAAACTGACAACAATTCAACCACGAGCATGCCAGAGGATTAATCCCTCAACCCGTATTAACTTCAAAGGCAATACTGGACTTGTAGGTTTAAGTGTCTATAAATAAAACATGCATTACACTAAAGAGAAAATTCTTTTAGCTTTCCAAGAATCCCTCCAGCCATATGGCTCTCAAGATACTGACTGAAGTGTAGAATCAAGAGGTAGGTTATAGTTCATCCTTTGTGTGCCTCTATCAGAG
This sequence comes from Botia kubotai, assembly GCA_036877585.1. NCBI lineage: Eukaryota > Metazoa > Chordata > Actinopteri > Cypriniformes > Botiidae > Botia > Botia kubotai. The sequence goes on along the minus strand of JAZGTI010000252.1, from coordinate 38,104 downwards.
ATAACTGATTCAGAATATGGAGGTCTGAATACTGTCTGTTGAAATCCCCTTCTGTTCTGTGATGAGGTCCTGTGACCGTGGGACGCACAATTAAACAACAATACAAATTGAATTAGTTTACAGCACAGTTGAAGGTTTTGAATAGGCATTTCTATAGAAATCCAGGACTATTTTGAACTGCCTATTTTTTGGGTGATTGGGCCAAATTCAATGCCTATAAAATCAACAGAAAAAAAATGCACACCTTAAGCCTTTGCCTCCATTTTTGAATACACTTCAATTCACCAATACGTATATTGGACCACATAACCTTCCTTGATATGTCTACATAGGTTAGAAACTGCTAGAAGCTATTTCCCAAGATTTGATCCCAGGGCCACTCAGCAGTAAGGCAGTAAGTTCTCGCCCTACACATTACACTAAAAGCAAAGCCATGTTTTTTGAAGTCGTATAGCCAAACCTTCTACATAAATTGAATAATTTGCTCTCCTAGCTGTCCTACCGGCAGACAGTTGATTATGACACGTGACCCCAAAGTAATAACTTCAAGAGGTATCTAGAGGTGACCTCGGAGAATTGCATGTGCATGAACTTGTTTTGTCAGAGCAATCTGTTAATGATATGCACACTTGAATTTTTAATTTGGCTGGAAGAAAGTACATGACAAATGAGACGTGCTGGGATGCTCAAGGATAGAATTGCCTAGATGTGGGAGCCAAAAGACATCTCATTGCATTGAATTAATTTCATTTTCCATGTTCATAACTTACGGCTACGCCGAGTCAGCTGTTTCCTCCAGATTTAACATTGAGCTTTGTTTACAAGAGAGGTACGGTTGACACGGAGTGACCAAAGATAGACGGAACTTGGACAGAAGTCCATTAAAATTCCCTGTTAGTCAAAGCCACAAGGCACATTAACTTCAAATAGACAAACTTTAAAGGACAATCACAGGAACATGAAATTTCTGTTGATAGCATCTGACCTTTTGGTTGTCACCTTTTATCTTACAACACGGATTAAAAAGCCATTAGATGTACGGTTACTTCTGTATGTTTTTGGGTACATTCCAAAGTGCTGTGTAATTAGATTTTAATGGCTGTAAATGCTATGCCCTTTGTCAATCCTAAAGTTTGTCATGTTGCTCATAATTTGCAGTTTGACCAATTTAAGGCACAGTTCTGTACCGTGAAAGAGGGTCTGTGTGACACAGCAAAAGGTGAAAGCTGGTTTTTGATAGGTTAAGCTGCCATATCGGCTAATGGGAATAACTTAGAACTCCTAGAAGCTGATACTGTGAAGGTAGATTGCATGTGGATAAAATCATCTTGACAAATCCAAAGTATGATCAAGAATGGCAGTCTTGACTCCAGATTAGGCTGCAACACCCACTCCAGAAAAGGAACTCTATCTGTACTGCTTATTTCAGGACCAGGAAGTGAGTAAACTATAGACATTAACACCAGCTGAGCCTTGGTGCACCTGGGCCGACTGCTATTTCCCCAGCTGATGGTGGTAAGCCCCTTTGGCCATTACCCTGAGCTAACCGCTGTAAGTAAATAACTCTCTAATTAATGACATGCACAAATAAGATGCATGACTCATGAATATGTAGTAGATCTAAATATATCAAGCACACTGTCTGTGCAAGTTAATATCAAATAAAATATTACGCCTGAAATCGTGCACTGTCTTTGGTAAAACTAATTAGGGACCTGAATGATGTTGTACAATTTAAATGCAACATTTTATTGCGGAGTAAAAGAAAATCTTTTAATCCTAGACGTAGGTTTAATTTGCAAAAGGATATTTAACGCTCTTAGATCTTGCTGCTCTCACACTTTACTGAATGATTTAAACGGTAGCATATAGGATAGCTCTTATTCAAATTTGTTTTAGCTAAACTGAGTAATACATGTGTGGGTTTTGTTTGCCCTCGTCTAATGCGAGACTGCATTTGAAATGCATTGTGTCAATAAATAGAGCTTCCTCAGACAACATTTTTAGCTGAATAAATAGCTTTGTTTATTAGAGTGAAAACAGTTCAGGTCTTAGGAACACAATTATTTTTGGAGGATTTTACGATGTTTTTATGCATGTCAGTGTAGTAGGGCACTACGTATAAAAATGAGCCATCATCTGCAATATAATGAAATGCCCTAACTCTATCTCTGAAGCTACTGAGGGTGGCAATAAAGTACCATCATATTTCTGTTTGTAGCCCCTGTCAGCAATGCTGCTGACACAAATCCGCTTTTAACTTCATCCAGAAAGTCTGGAGTTCACAAAATTGTCTCTTCACACACATCAAAAGGTCCCTTGATTTACTTTCTATTGAGAAGACATGAAAATGTATTTAATTCTTTCACTTTAACCCCCAGTACATGTATCATCTACATGATTTAATTTCTGATTGTCCGTTCCACTCAACACTTTTAAACTTTGGTGATTAAAGCACCAATGTTCTATGCTGACAGACGGAACATCGCCGTTTTTTTAAGCTAAAAAATGTGTTTTTACTAAGTTGGTTATTAAGTGAGTCAAATTGAGTCATACCTTCCGCAGATCATTTGCTTTTAACTTCTTCTTTATGACACTCAACAAAATCAGTTTTTTCAGATGAAACATATGTACACAATGTGTGTGTATAAACATATATATATATATATATATATATACACACACACACACACACACACACACACACACACACATACACACACAATGACCTGGCCATCAGTCCAGGGTGTTTTCTGCCTATGGCCCGAGGCTCCACGTCTCTGCAGAGGAGTGGATTTGCAGAAAGGATGGATAGATGCTATATTGATATATTTCTCCTTGAAAAGGTATATAGAAAGAATTTTTAACTTTTTTAAGTCTTTCTTTGCCTAAGATACTTAGTGATCGCATGACCATACCGGACCTTTGACCTCAGTATCAGAGGTCATATCGTATTTGTAAACATTCTAGCAGCATTTGCAAAGACATTTCAAAAGCATACTACAATGCATCTTGTCATATCCATACAGTATTTATATGCACTCAAACCCCCACCCACACACACACACATAGATATTTCTAGGTTGGTATGAAGACAGATAGATACAAAGTAAGAACATCATGATAACAGCCAGGTTTGCAGGAGCTTTTCACCTGACTGTCAGTATAACAGTGTCTGTAGACTCGAGGGAATAGGCTCTGTAAGATTATGCTCTTTTAGAAGAGTGGTGTGTAGTAGAGCCGAACAGCCTCCCTCTCTCTAGCATGTCCCTGTGTTGTTTCATCCTCCCACCCCCCCCTTGTACCCTATCACTAGCCTTTTCTCCAGACTTTAATCATCTCATTTTCCGAGGTATAAAAGTTGGTTGTAGGCTAATTTAAATCCTGAGGAAGAATAGCGCCATCTCATATTCAGGTCATAATAAAGGGAACTGAGAAGATGTTGAAGGTGGAATTCAGGTTTTTTCATGATTAACATTTGTCCTAAATGTATGTTCATTACAGATAAAGAACATTGTTCCTATGGAACTGGTTAACCACAGTCCTAATGTCATGTACCGTGTCAATACCATGATATATGGGTATGGTGAACATACAAGAATTTGGGTCCCTAGACTTGTTTATAAAATAAATGTTTATTGTACATTTACTCCTATTTAAAGGTGTACACATTATTAGCTACTGAGGTATCTAGTCTTCTCTAAAATATTACCCTTTCTTGGACTGTTGTTTTCTGCACCTCATTTTGTGAAGTTTCAAAGCTTTGTGAAATTCAAACCTTAAAATCATTTAAGGACTTGAGGCCTGTCCTCGGAATCAGTTTCCTTTGACGGAACATTTAGCTGTAAAGTTTAGAGAAAGTTAATTGTTGTCTCACGCGCCAAGGACACGCAGAAAGTTGTTCAAGCTAAATTATATTCCAAATCCATATTTAATCAGTGCGTTTTTGATTTGACTATTGTATGAAAGGTTAATACATTTTAAATTATATTCTAGAATGTCTGCATTAGGACTACACAAATATACGTTATCTGAGCATGAAAAACTCTGAATTGTACCTTTGATGTGGTTTGTTTTGCTATGGTTTAAAATAAGCCATCCTAAATACCTCTTTAAATTCACCAGAGCACATTGCTCTTTTACTGACGTCTCTCTTGAGATACTGTAAATAATCTTGGAAATGAGAACGTCTACTAAAATGTATTCAAACATTTCCATATATTGAGAATGCATCTCACTCCCTACATAACATATTATTCAGGCAAAAGGGTGTATTCAGCAACAAACAGATTGCAGCATGATGTCACTGTTTCAGAAGAGACACAGGAAGTATTTAGTTATTTCAGACGTCAGTTGCAACACCCCTTGGCTAAACACAGTATTGCTGATTTTTATTTATTTTCATAGTTATTTATTGCAGTCTTTACCTGATTTTTATTTTTATTGTGTCTGCCATTGTCAGACACAATAATATGTTATGGTTGCAATTGTGATTACATTGTGTCTTAATCTAAGAATGTTGTAGTTACATCATCTACCAGCAGGAACTAACTGGACTATGCTAACCAGCTAAGCCCTGACCCCAGGCTAATACATTAATACATGATTGACAAAGCTGCTGGTAGATATTTTACTACATATAGTTTATTTAAAGGTTGAATATATTTCACAAGTTTCCTGATTACAATTTTTTGATTTTAAACATTTTGATATTTTGATTTGCCTGTAGTGTGTTGAAATTGCCAGAATGTATTCATCCATAATGATATTCAACAAGTTTTTCTTTTTTGTTTTGCCTTTTCAAAGCTTGTTTATTGCTTTTTAAAGCAGAATAGACTATCAATCAGAATCACACCCATTTCTTAGCCCAGTCAATTAAAATGCCTGAGATTCGACTCTAATAAGTGGCTAGTCCTGTCAGGATTCTACCATGCAATTACGGGCAAAAACGCTCCTTGGCATCGCAATTATAAGTTTAATTACACAAGATAGCTATCAAGGCGATGGCAGCATCACCAAGAATATTCCAGCATCTGACGTGGCCCCAGTAATGGAGGGGTAACTAAATGAATTCAGTGTTTGTGGTGTCTGCCAATTTTGGGTTGTGACACCAAAATGCCTCATAAGCATTTTTAACCTGTCCTCCAACGGAAATAAAAGTGAGTGGAAAGTGGTGAGAAACATGAAGGGAATTCAGTTGCCGGTGTCCAATTAACTTAGAAGAAAATGCGTCAAGATAGATAATGCGTCCCATTGTTATTTAATTTCTAAAGTGCTACTTTAGACCGATCAGTCATTGTGAAACGTTAAGAGCAACTTTTTGTTAAAAACAATCATAGCCAAAAGTTATTGATTATACACTTTTCATGATCTGTGCCGTCAACTGAAAGCATCAAATCAATTCATAAATAACAAAAGTAAAACAATGCAGTAATGGGCCAACGTGCTTATTGTAGCAGAAATAAATACAGCGAATTGTATATGCAAAACATGCAGGAGGGAACTTACAGTGAATGTATTGTGTCTGATAGCGTTACTTTAATGTTGCACACTCTGTCTTGTGTTGTTTTAGCATCTGACGAATGATGCAAACAAGTTCAAAACATTAGTGCTGCAGTTTGCGTAACAATTGTTTCTATTGCAGGTTGCTTAGTTAATGAGACACTTTAGTAAATAAGACCTACATTAGTTAATACGATGCAGGTTTTTACGCTAAAACAACCTTTTTGCAAATTTGGCAAACAAATATAAAAAAATTGCATTCCTTTCACTTGTAACATAAAGTATATTTCTATTGACTAGTACAGGCCTTCCGCTGGGCAGTCGTTTCTGTGTTTGACAAACGCAAAAGACAAAGAAGACCCTCAAGCTTTTGGTGCTCAGTACCCTGCAAAGACCTAGGAAGTGCAAAAGTATGAAATGCTTGGATTACAGTAAGTCAACAGATCATGAGAGCATGATGGGCTTTAGCTTTGGCCCATGAAGCGACGTGGGCCATCCAGACATTCGAAGGATTACATTTCAGTTCAATTGAAAGAGAGTGAGGGCTATATCCAGCAAAAATAAACTTTTCACCGCCTAACAGCACTTCAACACGTTGTTTGGTCTCTTGCCTCTCCTCCATGGACAGGCAGTCACACATATACAGTACAGGGTTCCTGCTACCTTCTGTGTGTTCCTCTAATGAGCCTTAGCACCTCACCATCACCATGGTTACCAGCATGTATTCCACCCCCTTTTTACCCACAGATACACATGCTAGTGCGCACACCCCTAAGCTCTAAGCTAAGAGCCTCTATCTCCGCCAGGACAAATCTATAGCAGCATGCCTCAGGAGTCTGACAATCTACTAACACTTACAGCAGGTTACAGCTGGTACTGTTACACCGATAATATGAACACCCAGACTGTATAATGAAAAAAAATCTATGGCAAGCAGTGGCTGTAGTTTATTGATATTAAGCAAGCCACTGAAAATAGAAATCACAAATTAACTCTCACATTTCTTAATTTTCTTCTTAGTTTCTTCAAGACAGCAGTGAGATAAAATGTTAAAGTTTAAAAGTATAAAAGTTTCCTGCTTCTAAAGAAACTGACCCTCATAATGTCTTTTGTCTGCAAAGTCAAAAATGTCAATATAAAATCAAGCATTTCTCATCAAATTTATTTGAATTATTAACTATATCAGTTGTCAGCTCTATCTCTCAATGTCTACTGTATGTAGGTAATTGTCAGTTGTTTGTATTTTGTGTTTATCACAAGAAATTTTAGGAGAAACTTATGAGACAAGGTTAACATGTATTTTTGAAACATACAGAGAACTCCTTGAGACTCTTGAGAGCTATGAAAGAGTTTTGCTGTGTAAAGTAATTTTTGAACCAGTTATTTTCGAAAACAATGTTTCTATTTAATTTAATGCCTTGCGGCCCTTTGAGGTCACAATCTGAACTTGAAATTGTACTTGGCAAATGTAGGAACATAAATGGAAATCAATTACATTTGGTACAAGGGATTGATAACAGCAAAGCATGGGGGCCAATCTTTGCATTCCTACTACAATTTCCCTTTATTCTCTCACCCTCCAATTTATTCATATTGATGTAACTGAAGGTCTTATTAAATCAGACAAGTTCATTTGTTTAAGTCGTTTAAGCCTCACAGGTCCCTAATGGCTAATGATTTATAGCAGGAAAGAATTCGGCATTCGGGCACTTTCAAACCTGTTCGCCCTGACGCTCTATGGAGGTGTCACATTACTTAGGAAATTAATGCAGGAGGAAGTCACTGTTTTTGGCTGGAGAATTAATCACTAACCCGACAGATGAGATGGAAGAGAATGCTCCAGTTTATATCCAGCGCTACGGTTTAGAAGATTTCAAAATGGTGGCCGGCCTGGTATAGTTGATTCAATCGATAATAAACGAAGCATGTTTTTAATGGGCATGTTTTTTCTCATACTGCATGCATATAATTCATCATGTACTGTACCTTCCATAACCTGGGGCCTAAACACATTGTTGGTAGTATGGATTGTTCCTGAGAGAATGGCTGTAAAGGGAGTGCTGGATGGCTTATTGTTCTGCCTTTATATTGAAGGTCAAGGTTGTGTCAGATATTGGCCTTGATCATACCTCTTACTTCCATTATGCTAAGTGACTAAAATCCATTCCCTGACTCATATGTGCAGTAGGGATTTCAGCGGGAACTGCTAGCTGCTAACATAACAAACAGCTTTATGCTTTCTTCAGAGACCGAGAGGAGTGCTTGTAATTTAAATTGCCACAGGGTGTAGGTTTATGACTGGCACCCCTTTGCTGTTTCCCAGATAGAATATAATATAAAGAGAGAAAAAAACTCATTTGTAAGTAATTTAGGAGTGATAGTTTTAAATGATCAGTTCAGAGCTACTGTATAACAGGCACTTTTCATGAATATGGTATGATTTAGAAATGTTCTAGCAAAAGCGAAAAAGCACAGCAGAATGAGTAACAGGGTTGCAAGTAACAGGGCAGCATATTTAGCCTAAATTATGCTATTATTAAGTAACAACTAGCTAGTCTGAAGGTTATTGATAAAGCTGTGTTTATCATAAGTAAAAGAGAGAAGGCTTTCAGTATTTTTTGTTTAGTAACAGGGCTGCATGCAAAATGTGAGACACAACTAAATTTTATGTTTTTGGTAATTAAAATTATTTGGTAATTAAAAATATTTTTACTACAATGAATTGTATATCAATTTCTTTGTGTAAACTAAATACTTTATATTTTAGGTTAACTGTGTGTCTTTTAAAGCAAAAAAATACATCAATTTGAGCTTGTAATGTTTTTTAAGAAGTCATGGGACCCCAAAGTATAACAGATGTTAAGGTGGTTCAGATCTCTTTTTACCTTGAGCATTTTCTTTGAAGGAGAATCTGTCATGTCTCATCACAAATCTCTGGTGTTTTAAGATAAGTGGTGACATATTAGAAATGAGTGACTCAAGAATGTGTGTATGTGGTGCGTGATAAAGCGCAGTCACTCCCTGTGAAGTGATGAAGTATGTAGCGTGCTAATAGTGCAGCAGATGACAGATCAAGAATTTGTGACTGTTTCCGGTGAGAAGTTTGCTCAGAAGTGAACATCATGGAATTTAGAAACAGCCTCATTATGTTGTATTATCTGATATATCCATGCTGCTGCCACACTTTTGTTCTTTGTCTCTCAGGGTACATTAGATGACAGCTATTTCTGCTCAAATGACAGTCGTATTTTCAGCCTGTTCACACTGATGATGGGTAAATTAACACCGCTACAGTGCAGTTGGTGGGGGGGATTTGAGAATTAGATCAGAAACGATATTTCAGGAAAATTTATTTCAGGTGGGTACTCACACTTCAGTTTTTCAGAATTCCTGATTTATGGAAAGCCTTCTCAAAATTTAATTCAACCCATGCATAGAATCACAGACCTATAGCTTTTCTTATTGACTTACCTTTAAAAACTTCAATGAATTCATTTCAGTAAGGGTCTGTGCAGATATTTTCGCTTAATATGTTGGTGGAACCTTAAATTGTTGGGGATCTGTAAATTGAAGGAATATGATGAAATTTTGATCAGATTGAGTGGATATGAAAATTGCATGATTGTATAGCAGCTGGAACTCTTTCTAACTTGCTATTGCTATTTTATTATTCATACATCGACATTAACACATTTATATACCTCACACACACGGCGACTGCTCTTGTGTCAGGAGTCACATTCGCACTGGTGGTTTATTTAAGGGGATTGTTTGCCACCTACCGTGTATTGACCCATGTAACTGCAAGAGCATGTACGGTTGGCTGAGCTTTAAACACAACACAAACAGACCCAGCCAAACAGTTGCATATGCATACAGAATATACACCTAATTAATATAAGCAATAATTACTAGAGCAATACTAATTTGTATGTTTATTTTTCCTGGGTGATGTGGATTACAAAACTAACATATGGATTCGTTTCAACAAGTGAACGGAACAAGTCCTGTTATTAATACAATATATATTAATAAAATCGCATAAGTATATGTTAAAAAAATACAGTAAAAATAAAACAGTAAACAAAAGATTATGACAACAATCTAAAAATACTGAATTTTATACCATAGATGTGTTTGTATCAAATAAATGCCTAAGTCCACAAAATAAAAAAAAGTATTTACGCATATTGAGTAAAATATTTTATATTATTCATATTCGAATTGAATAATTCCCAGATTATTTGCTATATCAAAACAATATTCCTTTTGAATCACTGCAGTCACCTTTTCATTGGTTTCTCTCTCTACAGTTTGGTAGATGAGATCTGTCACCTGCTCGCATCACAAGTCTCTCTGATAACGCATCAGCTTAAACTGTGACTGAACAATCTGAACTACGGTTTGGTGTGGGGTTTTTGAAATGCCATCTGTCCTACTTTGTGCAAATGTGAAAACCGGAGAGGGTGAAACTTTGAAAGCCGAAGCAACAGTGCCACCCATGGGTTTAAAAATGAATTTAGTAGTAGAAATTCAAGTATTTATTGTTTGCAGCCCCTTCACAGCAAAACAATTGCACTCATCTTTGTTAATTGACATATTTACTTACTTTTTTATTTTACTTACTTAAAATCAATTAAGAAGTGACATTATGTCCTTGGCCATTTCTAAGATAGTGCCTCTTAAAATTTTTTTTACATAATTGTGTCTAATTTGTGAAATGTTTATGAAAATTCTCATTGCCTTAGAAAGAAATAAACCTGTTTGAAAAATACATGCATCAGCTTACTAAAGTTTTAATTATCATCTGTCTCTCCGAAAATGATGTCTCTACTAATGCAAATGCTTAATGACTGCATCTTAATTTATAGATAACTTAAATGAAGGTTCTGTGCATTACTGAATTTGAGTATATATTGTTATGTGGGCTCCAACAAAAATATGCCCTTGTATTTCTATATCTTTAAACAGATTTTGTGAGAAATCACTTTAATGTTTACATTTACAGTATGCATTTGAATTAATCTGCAATTAATTTTGCACCATTTGCTTCCATCTACACATGGTCAAAATAAAACATTTTTGTGCTAAATTTCAGAGGTTGACTTAGAACTGCAATTCTAATGAACCAAATATAACCAAATTTTTTAAGTGGCAAAAATAATTACTAATTGATTGAACCAATTCCAATTTTAGGAACTCTTTTCATAAATTATATTGTGCCAACATTTTCATATTTTCGGATTATTCATTTTTATAGTATTTTTTTAACAAATCATTTTCTCTATTGTTGAAGGAAATGGCGATTCTCTCAGTGGACAGTGTTTTGGAAAGTCAATCTTTCTGCAAGCTGAGCCAGGTCCTGTAGGCTCCAGCTCGTACAGACAAGCCTGAGACATTAACAGATTGTCACGGCTGACCCAGGAGCACCTTCAGATGCTAACAGTGATGTCACCTGATGACACATCAAGAGAGCAGCCTGGGGCCTCTGGCTGGAGGCAGGGACCACAATGCCACTCCTGCAGATTGGATATCAGGTGAGTTAAGAGGAGGGTCCAATCTTCGCTGACCTCTGCAGCGGCTCCACTTTTCTGCCAAGAAATGGAAACCTGATTTACCTTCAGCAATTGATGAAGTCCCTTCACACGCACATACAATCACTGATTGAGTGTTTCAGTGATGTGTTAGCCATACTAAAGACATTCACATTCATTCCTATGTGTTTCTTAGAAGTGTACGCTTAACATTCTGCACGAATTGCCAGATTTGCTATAACCACTGGAGATCATAGCTGTAAGATGTTGCATGTAATGATTTAGAAGACTGTGATCTTTGTTTCATTACAGGACGAAAAAGATACAATGACTTAACATGACTTTGACTTAACTTTTAAAGATTTGCAGGGTGATTTCGGCCATATTTAATCTTCATACGGCTTTAGAAATGTACAGATTTCGTTCTACGCCTCTGCATAGGGACTTACACCCAGCTAACAATTTTAGGCTGTAAGAACATTTTCCTAACGTTTCCTAAAGCGCTTGGATATTCAGACTTTTAGTTAAACAACTTAGGAACAAAATTTCTTATATATACGATATATAGCGTTATAAAAGGTCCTACTAACTACTACTACAAGAATGTTTCTGATAAAAGCCATCGCTCTCTAAATTTTTCGATTTGGTTTCTGTTTCTTTAACTACACACCATGCAAATCATTGCGATTGCACCATGTTCACAGTGTGTATGGAATAAGTCGACAGTTTTCCACTATGGTTTCCCTCCGTCTGATACTGTACCACACAGGAACACACATTCAGCAATGCTTCTACTCAAGCTGGGCTCACACACAGATCTCTGACTTCCTTATCTCACAGATTCTGAATCTCATAGCAGTCTTGCTGTCAAGTGGCACCAGCTGACGTTGTGGAGCATAATCGCATTTCTCTCTCCAAATGTGACACCCAGGCATTTCCGGATGGAGCATCAACGGAGCAGCTAGTCAGCAGGTTTGTGAAATATTTACCGTGGATGATGGTTCATGAAGAATACATGAGGACAGCCGAGCAGTGTTTTATGGTCCTGTTGCTGCAAGAACACGCAGGAAGGTCTGCTGCTTGCGAAGTTGACAAACTTTTCACAGGACTGCCTGGAATGTAGAGGTATTAGGCATAATTTTATACTCATTCCCCAGTTATTCTAAAAAAACGACATGAAAAACGACATGAAAAACAGAAACATGAAAATCAGCCTACTGCTGTACTGGCCATTGGTCAGCTCAGAGACCAGCTAAACCGGCAAATCCAGCAGATGCAGATCACTGACTTAAGCCATTTGGGACCGGCAAACCAGTTTAGAGTGGTTATAGCTGTTTTGCTTATTTGTTTTAGTTATTTCCATAGCAATATTTACAGACAATATCAGCTTACGCTAAAATAATCAGGAAAGAAACCTGAAAACATCTGTTCAGTAAGTTGACAGCTACAGAGACATTTTCATTGGTCACACCGTTGGTGGAACAAAATACACTGCAACTTAATCTACACTGCAGTATTACTTTTGCCGTGTCCCTTTTTCTCTCTTTCTTTCTGTCCGTCTCCATCCCAAGGACTTCAGGGTGACCTCACTTCCTATCACACAGAACATCACAGTTTGTTTAATCCTCAATGAACCTTTCACATCAGAGAGCCCCTGCAGGCAGCCCTTTTTTATTACACATCTGAAGACCCAGAAGGTCAGCGTGCATAAGCAATTAATTACATATGCTATCAAAGCTAATAATAAACAGCTCAAAACAGAACCGCAGGACTAAACTGACCCCACCTTATGGTTCTTTCAAGGGCATAGGGAGAAGTCAACTGGCATTCCAAGAGATGAATAGGTTGACAAAATGCCTCTGCCAGGCCAAAAACACACTGCACATCCTTCATAACACATTAAAATAAATAAATAAGTAACTTGACAACTGTTGCTTGACTCCAGCTTGTCTGAGAAAAGGATCAAATTAAAAGAGAAAGATAATGATAGATTTCCCACCTGTAATTATAGAGGCTGTACTGTAATATCATAATATCATTGTCATAAAAAAATAATTTTGAAAAACAGTAACTTAATCTCTTTCCTTTCTCAGCAACAGTTTATATGCGTTTTAAAATGCATTCTACATTCTAAAGTACTTGTGTGTGTGTAAACAACTGTTTTTTTATTTATGTAAATCGAAACGGTAGTGATGCTCAACATTCATGAGCATCTGTTTGTTTAGCAATAGTTATTTATTTAACAATATCTCAGTGTGTCGAACACTGCACAATTATGTTACAATATATTCACTAGTTCATTCATTGGGAGTCTATTGTAATATATGAGTATTAGTAGCATTTAGGAGTATTAGATTAGTATTAGGTTAATTATACTTATGTTTCCATGATTTCAAATCCCCAGCATTCTCATACCCCTTTTGTCACACTTAACAACTTTTCCAAGCCTTCTTTGTCGCTTTACCGGCCCTCTTAATTTGCTTTGCAAGAGCACTTCTCCACAAGAAACTAAATATAAACATAAATGATATGCACTCACACACAATTATTCAGAGTGAAGTTATGTTTAATTAGTCCCTAACAGCAACAAAAAAATGCATAAAATTATTATGTTACTGACATTTAACTCATTACAGTTCTTTGAAGGACAAAGGGAAGCACTAAAGGAGTTTTTGGAAATTTTTCCCATAAACAGTTTTGTGTCTGTATATAAATCTGCATTATGCATAAACATTTGTTTTTAAACAAGAAGGCACCAGTTTTTTAAGCATATACATCTGAAGAGCTGAGCACATTAAATGGAATGCTGGAAAGTATTCTACATTCTAGTATCGGTTTGCAGATAATTATTCAACATTTACCTTCATTCTGTGCGTTCTGTGTGAAGTTGTTGCTTAATGACATGAATCTTAATTTTTCTGTCCTTGCTCTTCATTTTCTTTTTCGTCTCTAAGAATTGGAAACTCATTAACTTATCTAATGGGTATCTGAAAGCCAGCTAACAAGCTTTAAACTTCCTGCTGTGTCTCACATACTGAAGAATCCACAAAATAAACCATTGAACTTGATGACCTTTGAAACCCCTTGTTGTGCTTTTAAAACACATGTAAAACAAAAGGATAAATAATGGACGAACATAGTTTCCATTTTTTTTATTCTTTCATGTTTCACTATGAAAAGAAGCAATTTACTTACAGACAGGGTCATAGAAGAATTCCGGGCCCCTAGACTGTATATTGCTCTGGGCCCCTTACATCAATACTACCTCAGTTGTTGTGGGCCCTTGAGCCTCTAGGCCACAATCCTGTTTACAGATTCTTAATTCTTTTTTGTCGAAAGAATTGTACACACGCTTTAAGAGACTAAGGGGAAATGGCACAAATGTACATTCTATACAAATATTCTACAGAGGATGTTTAGACAACCGAACGGATAACTGAATATTTATAAAGTGATAAAACCTTGCCAATTGGTTTTCTGTATAATCGCCAGTCTCCCTCTGTCATTACTGTAATCCAAAATATATAAAACAGGATTTGAGTTTATATATGTGTGTTTTGTTACACCTCAGAAACTCCAGAAGAAACTGATAATTTGGTGTCCCGCCCCTTTATTGTCCATATTTCCACTATACAGCCAACATTCAAACTGTGAGAAAAATTTTGTTGTTATTACTCAACAGATGGTGTTTGTTAAACCCCCATGGTGGACTCAAGGGTAGTAGTAGGGAAGTTTACTCTTTTTGATATTAACTGTGAATTTCAATGATCCCAGTCAGCAAATTATTTCATGGCAAGCCAAGAGAAATAACTTTCCTATTTCAATATAGTCTTGATCTAATTCTACTCTATGTTCACACTTTGCGTATGTGTGCTGCATTTACAGTTAAAGTCAAAGAGGGTCAAGCTGAAGGTCAATTGGTTAGTAATTTAACAAGGGGAATATGTGCATGAGTGATTTGTGGATGGGTAATTGACATCATCAGGCCTGGCACAGGGTAAACCTTTACTCAAGTAGAGATAAATCAGACTCACACAAAAAGGTAAATAATATATAATAATAAAGGACTGGAAATGAGATTGTTTATTAAAAGGGCAACAACATTCATCAGCGCAGATAGTTCTGCCATTTGGTGGAGGGCCCTTGTGCAAGACAAATGAAGGTTTAGTGTATTATAGAGCAAGCATAATAGAGCCAGGCTAGTAACATGAAGTTCAGCCTCAATTGTGGGCAGCACAAGTCTTATTTACGTTTGTACTCAAACACGCTTGTTAGTGTCATGGTGGCCATGCGTGCTACAGTAGTTCCGGCTTCAGCCACTGGGGGCATATGTCCCAAACACGAAAAGCTGTGACCGATTCCTGACTAGAGAAATGTCAACATCTTGTTGATGGACTGAGACACAATCAGGCTACAAGGGTCGTATAAAGAATATACTGTAAGCAAAAGAGACACTGAATAGAGCGAGTGGGCGGTGAACAAAATTTTTTGGGGGGGGTAATGTGTGCACCAAAATTCACAGTGTATTTGAAAGTCTATTCATTCACACCTGTCTTTGAAAAGACTATGACTAGCATTTCTCAAAGGCTTGTGTTAAAAAAAGCAGGTGGAATAATTGCATATTTGTAAATGCATGTCCTAATCACCTGCATGTGTAAATGCACCGCAAAAATATTAGCAATATTTATTTATAAACTAATTAAAAAATACATTTTAGCTCCATAGTAACTGATCGCAACAGTTACTATGCGAGTACCATCAAAGGTTAGGAGGAAAGTGACCTTTGACTTTGTTGTGATCATTTAAAACAGCATCACAGCAAATAATTTATTTTTTATTTATTCCCTCAGACATCTTGTTCTATTAGCAACCATAATTGTTTTATCATTACTGCATCTTGTTGTTTAATGAACTGATCTAAATAGTAATGACATCCTTCAATAAATATTTAATCTGTCCGCAGCATTCTCTTTCACCTTGCCAAGGCCCAGAGCAGGAATCTTTCAACTTACCCTCTTTATATCTGCTGTGTTTTCTTGTCGTAATTGATTCTGCTGTATATTAATTAGTCTCATTAGTACAACACAAGCATGTTTTGTTGATTACTGTGGGATTGAATATGAAGGGTAGCAATGCATTATCACTTAATGAACCAGCTTGAAAATTCATAACAGTTGTTTATGTGATTATGATAGTTGGGCTCTGTTTCTATCTTGTTATTGCAAGGTCATGAGCTTTAAGAAGTTGCAGAAACTATAATTAAATTATGAAGCAATGTTTTATATGTATGCACAAATACCTAAATACATAATTCTTTTTCAATGTCTTATAACTAGGAATATAGTAACTTTGAGAGTACTTTAAGATTGACATTGAATTTCATGCCCTGGTAGGTTTACTGTACAGATTTGATCAATAGATTATAATGGAATTATGGGATGGTCATAAATTATATTTCTATGACAAGTGGTCTGGTTATTTTCAGAGATGCTGTGGTAAGGGTTCAAATGTGTCACCCTTTTTCTTAATATAGTAACCTTGCAGCTGCCCTATTTTCCCAGAGGTTTGTGCGAATTTACAGTGTTTCCCTCTCATTACTCCACACTGTGACATGCTAAACAATTTTTCACACTGTTTGATGCAGTGATTCCAATACCATAAATATGTGTCAAATAATAAAAAGTTATCCATTAAAAAGTTATCCATATTTGTTCCATTTCAGATTATTGTTTTGAATTAGCTACACTACTATAGCTGGAATTGTTAGGTGACAATGTGAGAGAGCTCAATGCATGGATAGATATCTATGAGTTTATGCCTTTGAGACTTATTATTAGCTTTCTCAGGATAATTGCATCCTAAAGGAGCAGATTTGTCTTGTTTTTAAATCTCCCTCTCTCTTTCCCTCCTTTCCGCTTTCCTTTAATCTGACTGTAATGATGTTGTGACATTTATAGAATGCTGAAATGTTGTACATGTTAGACAAACGGGTCATTGCATGGAATTATAACCCTGACCCTTGAGTAAGGTTAATTAAAACAACTTTTAATTAACCTGTTGTCATGGCTGAGTGCCTTACTCTTTGTTATTTGCTGTAGTGGGATAAAGCTGGTTGGTTTGTGTACTCCTCAACAATCACAACCCAGCATTTTTCCTGAGTCGCTTCACATATGACAGATGTACATTTAATCAATAATTAGAAATTAGAAAAATATAAATGAATGTCAGAATCAGAGATTCTCTTGAAAACAAAGAACAAAACTAATTTCAACAAGAACAAAATAAAAAAATATTTTAAAAGGAAAATATGGAGTTATTATATAAATTGTAATGCTGAAGTAAATGCAGTTTTATGAAAATGAATATTTATTTTATCTATTAAAATCGAATGTATGTTTAAATGGAACAAACTTTTAGCCACAAAATTATTTTGACATTACTTTATATGAATGTATATGCCTATAAAACACACATTAGTAATGCTTTTAATACCTGAATGACATATAATTACAGAATTTAAAGTTGAAACACTCATGGCCATTTCAGATAATCAACATTTGCTACAGACTCTTACATAATTGCTCATCTATTTGAATGGATGTTTTGTTGCTCTATTTAAATAAGCATAATGTGCTTTTAGCACCTAGTTAAATTAGTCAAATGGAATATAAATGCTTCTTTTTTATTTCAGCCATTGATTGCCATTAATGATGACAATCATTGTGAAATTGTTTCTTTTCAAAAGCCACACAAAAAAGATGTGATTATAAAAGATGCAGGAAAGCTTACATTAATTAAAGGTTAAATTCCCTCAATCCCCTCTTTGCTCAGGTAGGACTTGTGCAATACTCATAATGTTAATATTAGTAGCAAAAGGAGGATTCTTTTCACCTTTTTTTCAAAATATTTGTATTTATCTTCCTGGTCTTGCGAAATGCATGTGAGAATAAGAATTAAATGTAAACTATAATTGCTGTGCCTTTATTTCCATGTATAAGGTCACCTGTAATTTGAACCTATTAAGTAGGTATTGATCATCCTTTCAATGGCTTTGTTGATTACTTCACCAGAGACCTCACTGGTGAACTCATCGATTAATCTATTGATGAGTTGCTTGATGAGCTCACATGTGATTTTATCACCAAGCTACAAGAGAGACTTGTCGTAAGTTCACTGGTGAGCACACAAGTTTTCCAGTGGGTTCAGCATTTTTCTTCTTGTCGATCTTTAGATAATTAATAATACAAAAACTATTTATTAACTTATTGTCAAGCTTTTCTTTGATTAACCGCATCACCTCATACTGTAATCAGTTGGAACATGATAATTACCTCATCTGTGATGTCATTACTTGATGTCTTAAGGATCTTGAAAATCCTTCTAAATATCCCCAGTGATCAATATTTATTTATATTCTATATGACTTGTAAGGTCATTAATATTTTTGACTATTAGGAACTGTATCAGTTGCAGTGTTTATGAGCTCATTACACAGTTAAGGATGTGTGCTGATTGGTCAATACAGTGTTCCTGCTAGGCTAAAACACACAGTACACTATCATTATATCTTCTGTATCCTCTAGCAGAAGCATTACACTACATGCAAATAATATTTTATTAAAAATTGTTGCTTTATATATTTGTATTATGTATTATTTGTATTGTGTAAATCTATAATATACAATTCTATATTGTGATTATAGTACGGGCAGAAGGGGAATTGTTACAAACTCTCCTTCGAATAGCCTCACATTATTGCCTAATCACAAACTCATTCGATCTATATTCAATTTAATCTAAGTGGATGAATTATTAGCAGGAATAAAGCATTATGTTGAACAAGCAGGACAAAACTTTTTGCTTTTGACTGTATTCAGTTTATTTTACTATCAACATTCTGCGGTAATGATGCATAGTGCTGTTTTTTTCCTTTTGTCTTGATGTTTTATATTTTGTTTGATCGATATGGCTTAATCTTTGCCGTCATGACTTAAAGCACAAAGAAGATATTGCCGGCTTCTTTGTGTGCTCCCTACTTTTGTTTTGATCCATCTACATTACAAAGAGTACAATTATGTTCACATTTCATTGGTGAATGTAGAGAGCTAGATTATTGACTGAGGCACAAATGTTGTCCAATAATCCAATGCAGCATCCCACACATTTTCCAATATGATTTTATAACAGTGCAGTAGAGGTTATAACAATATCTTCATAACGAGAGCTGAAGAATACAAGTAAGTCATCTTAAAGTTTCCTTCTATCGCAACAGTACAGAGACAAATTGAGCTATTGTCATAGTTTTATTTATGCTGAACTGTTAAACTTTTGACCCTGACTTTATTGTGATATTTATAGCCCTAAATATTACTTAAATACATTTAATAATTCAAGCTGGCACAATTAGAAGCATTTAACATATTTAGTGCTTGGAAATTGGATCTCTATCTTAGTAGTTGTCACTTAAATAGATATTCCTAAATTATTAGCACTGCAGGGAACACCAGCCCAACGTAGCAATTAACTTAGCCAATAGCTTGATTAACACAGTTAGATTTCCAGCGTTTAAAGAGGGCTTAGATACTACAGTATGTGCTGCTCTATTTCTTTAATCATTATCTTTTTTAAATTGGACTAACGATCTGAGTTCAAATATATATCACAAAAAGACTTATCCTTTCACTTTGTCCTTCAAGTATGCATGAAAGTATAAGGCCACGAGACAAAATGTCTGACACCCTGAATAAATCTGCTTTTTAGTTTCAGTTAATTCCAGCAGTTAGATCTGTGTTGCACTGTAAGCATTCTGTGTTTGCAGTTAGTCGCAAAAATATAGGTACTAACTGGTTGTTTATAGACTGCATAAGGGAACATAAGCTGTATTTAGACTCGTGTTTCTTCCCCCA
Organism: Botia kubotai; assembly: GCA_036877585.1. Classification (NCBI taxonomy): domain Eukaryota; kingdom Metazoa; phylum Chordata; class Actinopteri; order Cypriniformes; family Botiidae; genus Botia; species Botia kubotai. The sequence continues at coordinate 18,162 of JAZGTI010000252.1, read as the reverse complement.
GAACTGTCATCAGTTCAGACATCATAAGCACTTCACTAATGTAAAAATAAGTAACCAAACTTAGAGAAGATTACCCTTATTTCTTTTTTGCAACATAAACGGGTGTATGTTTCATTACATAACCAACATTTGGAAACACTTCAAAGCTTTTAAGCATACCTTATATAACTGTAGCTATAGAGAAATTACTGTACGTTTTAAGAAATAACCCTCTTTTGTATCATAAGCACTAGGAACATAAAGACTCTTAGTGATTGTTCTTGCTCTGCGATCATTCAGAATGTTTTTTACACCAGTAAGCAGGGAGTGGAGTATAGGAAAACTTGGAGTGGAACAGTTGCTCCACTGGTACTCTATTCCAGACCAGTTGTCTGTGTGTTGCTTAGCGACATGCAAAACTTAATGTTTTGGCTTCTTTGGAACTTGGCAGAGAAAAAATATAGGTACTAACTGACTTGTCCAGAAGTTTGTCCAGAACATGAGATACTTAATGTTAACTTGCTTAAAGAACTGTTGCATAAGAGCAACGTCATACAAGCTGTTGTACTGTATATCAGCACAACATTCAAACAACTGAACAGAACCGCTGTTTAGCAAAGTGAGGGAATTGCAAAGCCTGAGCTTTTCTCCCAGACAGCAAAGGTCTGATAGGGTGTATTCATGAGCAACAGGGATATGATGACGAATGCCGTTTTGGATCCTCATCGGTGGGTAATGCAGATGGCTTTTCATAAAGTAGATGGAACAATAAACTGGAATGCATTTCCTGGATCAACCTGGGGATCCATCATATTTGTCAGATAATGTAACTTGTGAGAGACATTATTTGCTGGATAATAGTCTGTGGAGCACAGCCAATTGAAGATGTTTAAATTGAATCCAAAAGTTTTGTGTTGTGTGACAGTCTGAGGTATAGCATACAGACAAAGGAAACGTTCATTAATGTTCATTAATGTTCATTAATGTTCATTTAACAGTCAACCAATAAAGTGCAGCAGAAACTGTTACTACAGTAACAGTGAAAATCTATTTAGGTATGGAACAAGTATTTGGGTGTTAAATAGACTATAAACACCTGTGGTACTGTTGACATTAGAAAATACACTTCCTTAAACACACATTTTACTTAATCTGTTTTAATAAGTCAGCCAACAAAGGGCATAGAAATTATGACAACTGTAAGTGAGGGACAGTTGTTGTTTTAAAATTATTAAAATTGTTGTTTTAAAATAAAAAGTTATTTTATTTGCTTTGATGATTACCATTGTTAAGGATGTAAAAGATATTACCATGATGGTTGTAGGCCTACATGTTTTAAGAAGACAGCGGTAAAACAACACAACAGATAAATACATGCATTTGAAATAGGCTAAAAACAATAAATATGTTTTGGAAATAACCCAGTCTTATGCCATAACCAAGTAACATCACAGAGACACTTTTCAGAATGTGTCTCTGTGGTTGGCTGCAGGGCATGCAGGGATAGTACTGAAGCAGCTCCACAGGGGATGGTCGGATGGTGGAGGTCAGCTTGTAAACCCACCAGTGCGATGAGGCCGAAAGGTAAGTGTTGCTTTGATGTCCTACCAGGACAACATTAGCTGTAACATACGTTTAGGACCTATTAAATGTGAATTCTAATTTATATATTAAACAGTTTATCCAAAACAGAAATATCATAAGTGATCATTTCACATTATGAATATAAATGGCAATGCAGGGCATGCCTACCTGGCTCCTGCCACAACATACAACGTCAATTAAGGTCGCGATTCATCTCTCTCTAAAGGCCCTGCCCCCACTTATGGATGGCCTACTGGTAACTGACAATTCTACTTTCAATGTGAAAGTATTGCCCACTCACGGTTTATAAAAACAATCCCACAGCATGATAGGGTACTTCACTGTAAAGCCTGCTTCACAGCAATTATATATATTCAGCATGAATGTTCAGCATACACAAGATTTTGAATAGAAACAATGAATTTCTCCACAGCTATTCACACATTCGCCTGCAAGAAACCAAAGTTTTGCTTTCGTGAGTGTATTTTTTTAGTTCTTTGTCTGGTGAAGAAAGCGTGACAAACAACAAGATATGGTGTAAATGGACTGGTGTTTTTGGAGAGTTGGACAGGGTCAGATTTGTCACACAAATTGCTTTGAATTCGGCAAAAACAACTGTATTTTTACGTAATCTGGAATATTTTCTTTTAGGCTTTTAGGAAAACTCCAGACTTGGAGGCCAGTGGCCTTTATTTATAGGCAAGAGCTTTGAAGAGCTTCTGATATGGCTAAATCATGCTCCATAATCCATTCTCTGCTACTGAACTCTGTTGCCCCCTCAAAGTGGTTGTTGGTCTCTCAGAGGCTTTTCAAAAGTCTGCTGCTGCTTCTGCTTGTTCTCTGATTGGTCAGTTAGAGGATCGGGATAAATGTCCATGAAACAGAGCTTCCACTGAGCTGTTGTTGTGGCTGCACTTTGCTCCACTTTTTCTTGCTGATTTACTGCTTGGTTAAAAATGTACTGTTGCATGTTGGGAGTTTTATGCTACATATTGACTTACATACATACATTTATTAGTCTTTACATGTCTCTCTAAAATTCTCAGTTCTGATTGGTCAATAATGCCAACTAGCATTTTAATTTTTTTTCAATAACTAGTGCACATTAACAGAATATGATGATATCGGCCTGCTCATCTGGATTATCTTTACAGGTGATATCCAACTATTTATAATAGTACAATAATACACTAAAATAAAAATGGAGATATTAGATTTAATAAACAGGTTAAAGGGGCTTTTGCTTGTCACTGAAAGTGTGTGTGTGTGTGTGGATATAGACTGACTGACTGTCAGGTTTTAGAACTGTTTGTTGCCTCCTCAGTAACTTTGAGTTGCCTGCAGACTAACTGTGCCAGAAAATGCTGCTGCTTTAGAACACTTCAAAAGCGTTGCCATTATTCACATCATCGTCATGCCAGACTCTTGATCACCGCTCATAGTGCAACACATGGATGTCAGTGCTGATCTGTCGGAGTCCATCAAAGTGAAGGACGAACATCTCCATGCTTTCTGATCAGAGGAGACAAGCCTGGCAGGGGACATCCCCTCATCTGTACAGAGAGGATGATGGTGAAGCGTAAAAGGTTTTTTTTTATTCTTTTATTTTTAAGTGAGTAAGAACAGGAGGAGTCATTTGGAGAAAATGTGTATGTCGGTACATATTTTTTATGACAGGTAGAACAAATTAAGAGAGAAATAATTTGTATAAAAAATTTTACATTGTGTTTATTTGTGATTAACACAATGGGTGGGTGAGTGAGTGGGTATGTGTTTTTGCTAACACATGGATGGCATATTCCATGGGATGGGTGTGGGAGCAATAATCAAGTCTTGCGAGTGTACCACAGGATACTTTATCCCCCTGATATTTATATAGTGATTAATGGAAACATCAAGTTTCCATTAAAGTCAACCAGCCTCGTGTTCAAACTGAGTCTATGCACTTGGGTTCCCATCTTATTTTGTCCTGTTTATAGTTGGAGAGTTGGAGGGAGTTGGGGAAAGCTTCTGTTCATTTGTATTTTTCCAAGTAATTAGATTCAGACTTTTGTCTGCTAATTGTTTTGGTCTTTCCCCAACTTGAAGTTTTCTTTCTTCCCAAGTTTTTCATTAGACTTGCATTTAATCATTTCCATTGACTTAAATATTTACTGTGGTCCCTGAAGCACTGGGACTGAAGAAGGAAACTTCAACCTTTGTGTATTACCTTGTTCAAACCCTACACTGGGCAAAGTATAACCGCTACTACTGTAATACTGACAAATGACTAAGTGGACTATGCCTTCATTTAGCTGTCTGTTGGGGTGTTTCATGCATTTCACCAGCTGACTGTATTTGTTATTAACTAGTACACATGAGATGGTGCTGAACAGTTTCTGTAAAGCATTTATAAGTTGACATGCACAGGCTGCTGTTGTTACGGGATGTAGGATATGTTCACACCCAAAGATTCTGAGGTTTTGAGGCTTTTTTCTGATTCTGAATCTGTGCACTGCTGGGTTAAAGTAGCTTTGTGTCACTTCAAAGTTCTGTGTGTACAGATTCATTGACAAATAACGTGTACTTAACATGTCAACTTTAACCTATCTTGCCCCCTTAGTGTCAGATGCATATCTAGCCCACTCTTTTTCTTCACTCATTTTGGCACAAATAGCTCTATGAAACGCTTTGTGGTTGTGGAGACAAATAGCATGAATCTGGCTTGCTTTCAGCTGTGTACCATAAATTGACGTTTAATTGCACAATTCAGTATTTCTTGAGTAAATACAATTTTGTTGCCAATTTACTTTTAAATACAATTTAAAAGTTTGAGGTAAAAAAAGTGGCAAAAATACAACAAATGCGTTTATGCAGTGTAAATATGGTCATAAACGCCAATGCTTAATTAAAAAAACAAATTCGTTAAACTAAATTATAAACAAGATGTGTTTATTTAAAAAGTGATTCTTGCAAAGATGTGAAATTCAAACTTAATACAATGTTAACATTGCTTACAATCTCAAGAGGTCTTTATGTAAAGTGTGGAGGTTCAGCTGGGGAAAAGGTTGAGAACTCCTGCTGTAAAACATCTTCCATGTGTAATTTTCCCCTTGTGCTGCTGTTAGGTTGAAAAGGGCCCGTGGCAAATTTCATAACCTTTGGAGGATAATGCTTTCACGCTGTTATAAGAATAGTGAAGCCAGTGTGAGTGGTTAAAAAAATCAGCAATGAATTAGATTTTTTTTGAGTGCATGAATGAATATTTTCTGGGCATTTTTATATTTTAAAAAATCATTTTTGAATAATTACTGTAGAATAGCCAGTAAAAACACTTTTCTCAGATTTCTCACTATTGGCGAAAAAATTGCGCCTTAAATTGCGAAACTAGTGTATGTACACAACAGAAGGATTTTGTTGTTACAGTATTTACTGTAAGTCAACAAGGCTTTGAGTTAAATGTTCCCAGCAGAACTGTGTCTTTAGTCGTTTTTGAAGATTGCAAGAGATTCTGCTGTTCAGGTGGAGGTCATACACCATACATCATCTACAGATGACAGCTTCTAATTGGTACCACCAATTACTGCCAGCTGCATAGGTGCCGAGCTACAGCCCTCATGTTCTGTTTGTGGTCTTCAGGGCCCCAAGGTCCCTTTAATCGCTCAAAAACATAAAGCAGTTAACATTTGAAGTATCAGGTTAACATACCTGATCTTACGAGAACTAATTATAAACGAAATCGCCTCATTACACGCTTAAACTATCCTCCATGAAAATGTTTCATTACTTCTGTTTGACATCTCAGAGACCCCAGGTACAAAATATGAATACATGCAATTAATGTTAATATGCATAGATTTTCTAAATAGCATAGACATCATTGAAGTACACTAATGTCATTTGTGTATTTAGATTTGTTTTATAGTATCTTTTAACTTTTTTTATGGAGATACATTGATCACCTTCAAAGGCAATGCTACTATACTGGGTGCATGCCTACTTTGTAATTAAACAATTTGCTTTAATAGTAAATTTCCATAGCTTTAATAATATCTGCCATTGGGGTTTTTATTAGGCCAGTGAGCCATATTTAAAAAAAATATTAAATATACTTTAAAATTTGTTTTTAAATGTATTTTAAAAATTACTGTTACTAGTCACTAAGACCCCAAACACAATGTAAATCTCAATAGAACATGAAGTCCAAACAGACAAGCTACATTTACATCCATCTATTACATTTCCCCATATTTTCCTCCTAGAAAGCAGCACTAACCTATCCTTCTGAATAGCATCATTCCATTGAATGTTTCCTAACCCCATTTAATTCTCTCCCACTGCACTTTCTTGGCCACGTGGGACCACCTTTCTGTGATTATTCAGCAATTAGTTGGCTGTCTTCATCGGCTACGCAATAGTGAGCCCGAGACAATTACCTTATAGCCTATTCTTCATGTTCTCAGTGGGTTTCTGGTAATTATTTTTAAGCCTTCAACTCAGCAGTGGAAACAAGGGAATGTGCAGTGAAATGCAGAGAAAGCACAAGCACAAGGAAACTGGGTTTCATATGTTAAAAGGAGAAGCTCTAAAACTGAAGTCTTGATAACTTTATAGATAATTATGCAGAATGCTGTTGGAAGTACAAAAGCACAGTGTTGCTTGTCTTGTTACGTTGACATGTTTACCTTCATTTTCACAAACATTTGTTGGTAAAGGTTTCTTCATAATTGGAAACAAAAAAGCGCAGGTGTCTTGTAACATTTACCAAAACAAGCAGCATATTAGTCAGGTACTAATATACAGTATCGTAAAGGCATAAACCATTTGTTTGTTTTAGTTTTGAAATTAAAGTTTGTACGTAGGAATTCAAAAGAAGTTAATGTACTGTTGTGTTTTTAGGTTTTTAATGTTTTGGACTTGTACACAAGTTCATACAATTATAATGAAATCAGGAATAGAATGTAATATTTATCACAGAACATGGATATCAGGAGCAGACATATCTGGCTGTGCCATATGGTCTTGCTGGATCTCCTCTGCCTCTGGACATTGAGAGCAGTTTGGCATGACTGGTTTGTTTCTGATGCAGTGGTAGACAGATGTTTTTCTCTGGTGGGCTGGAAAGCATATGGTCCCAAGGAGCAGTCCTGGGTCTCAGCATAGGTCTTTTGGATCCTTCACTAATTGCTAACTTCCCATTGTGGTCAGCCAAAATGCCTTGCTTCTGTGCTGCAGATAATGACAAACAAGAAAAACCATGAATTGGCAGGAAGCTACTTCCTCAAATGCCATGTACACAAGCCCATATTTTCAAAATAAATCAATTGGCACTCTAAGTAGCCATTGTGCCCAAATAATTGGAATTTTGGTAGAAAATTCAAATAGATGGAGTCCAATTATCTCATGGGATAATGAAACACATTAATTAAGGAACTTGGCAAAATTTGGGCTTAACATGTCAAGTTACTTTTGCCTTATTTTTATATTTGTGCAAAATATTGCTCAACATCACCAAATCTATTTTATTATGTGCCTAAAGGGTAAACACCTGAATAACACAATGTCAGGCAAAATTTTGGTGGTCCTTTTGCACAAGTTTATCTACCTCCCCAGCCTTAATAAAAATAACAGGAACAATTTGTCTTACTGTACTTGATCCTCAGATTTGGCTTGAGCCCAGAGCTAACCCGCCGGATTACTGAACTGGTTAAAAAAACAGAAAATTAGAATTGAGGAGGAGGTCGGCTGAATGAGAAATGCTTAGGAAATATGCTTGTGATTGACAGGACCGATTGATCAGGCTCTACTCCTAAAATCTCCTAAAATCTACTCCTTTAGATCTGAAAGAATTGCAAATTATTTGTGAAAAAGCCAATTAATTAAACAAAGAATGTTTCTTGATTGTATAAAATTCTTTTTGTAGCGATAACACCTCTCCATGAGAATATTAATAAATGTTATTTTTAAATTAATCAATTTACAAATAGACTTCATAGCAAAGCCACAAGTCTCTAACTAATCTCCCTTTGCAGTGGGATCTTCTAATGCCCTGTGTAGAGCGCTAGAGTGGCTTCATCTTAAACAGATTATGGTGGCGAGATTGTAATTTCACTTTGATACTGCCGGTTGACTCCACAGTTCCCATTTTAAAGCAGGGTGAAGTTGACTTGAGACATTGTGGATGAGAGCCTTATTGGAATATCAGCCTTTATGGAATGTGGTTGAGAGAAATCTCAGGAAATCTCTCTGGGTGAAATGGCTCCCACCTATACCATTTACTCATCTGTCTGAAGCTGCCGTCTTGCTCCAAATCAACTGTGAAATTGTATTTGAAAGACATTAAACTGGTACCTTTACACTTTAGGAGTTTGTGCTCACAGAGCTAAATCTTATTTCTAGTTGTATCTCAGTACAGTGGGAACTGGTACAACACTAAAAGCATGCAGCCCACATATATATTCAAATCTTGTGCATAATTAAAACAACCCACCATTACCACAAAGTATGCGCAAGGCTAGCAATCTCTTTGCTAACCAGTCACATTTATGCATTTGGCAGACGTTTTCATTCAAATTAGTATGTTTATTTTTTTTCAGATAAATCAAATCTGTGATCTTGGCATTGCTATAGCACCGCACTCTACCAACTAAGCCACAGGGATTAAACCAGTTCAGTTCAGAAGACCTGGCCAGACTTGACAGACAGTCCATCAAAGCCTATTTTGGTTTGATTGAGGGAAACTTAGCCTCTGTTCCAGAACCCTAACAGATTGGCACATTCATTTTTCTGGTACAAATCCCTTTCCATCTTAAATCTAAAGGGCACAGTGAGATGTCAGTGCAAGCCATTCACTATATTTGGCAAATTGTTCATTTTTATCTGTCATCAGGTAGGGAACACGTTTCTGACAGCTTCACTGTTGGGTGAACAAAGGTTTGATCAGTTCACTGTTCTACAGTTATGTGGATGAAAAGCAAGACTTTGATAAATACAGTTTCTGTTATTAAACTACTGTAAAAACATTCAAATGAATGAATTAATTTTGTGCTATTTGGAGTATTGTAGGCACAACCTTTCAGCTTTCACTTAGATTTAGTATTTTAGTTCATTAGAAACGTTTTAACCAAATACAAAGCTGTTTTAGCTGTCAGCAAACACAGGTGCAATACAAAAGCAAATGTCACAGAGATTAAAACCATTACAGTTAGATTAGCACTAACAATTTCTCACCACAGTGCTGGCCAGACAGAAACGTTAACCCCACCTGAGAGGTGGGACAATAGGTTTCCAATCACAACTGAAAAGTAATGGTGTCTGTGTTTTTGGCTTTGTTTGGGTTACGCAGATTTAAAAGTTAGGTGCTGCGGGGACCAGAGGGTCATTGGGTCACGTTCTCTAATGACGGCATACAAGTCTTACATATATGCATAGAGAAGATTAACATGGAAAATTAACATACGCATAAATTTGTTCTTACCTTCATTCTAATGTTGATGAATCTGATTTTTTTTTCTGAATGAGTGGACATGTGCTTCCTATTAGAAATTAGTACTCGTCCAAAAACATGTCCACAAGAGCTTTCCACACAACCTTACCTGTGTGCGATGTGCTATTCTCAAAAGACATTTTTTACAGGTCTACACTGCCAGCATGACACTAACAAAGAAATGCAATGTACAAAAGTATAAGGTGCTCCTCATCATGAGCTACCAGTCCGGTCCAAGCAGCAAAATGAGAGCTGTGAAGATCTGAGAGCAAGCTGATTCTGTCACGCAGATGAAAGGTACTAAAAAGTCATCAGAACTAGAGAGTCAGAAGCTGCCGTCTCATTAACACATCATAAAACTGCATCAAAAACCTTTTAATTCAAACGCTCCAAAACACCGTCTTTATGTTTGCTCTCAGCACAGTTGTGAACATGGAAGTAATTGTTTAGTATGAAGTCAGGCAGATGGATTTTTTGAAACATTAATTACGGTGAGGATGAGAGCAAGCAAAGACAACTGGAGAAGAGATGACAGGATTTCTCTGTTCAGCTGTCCTTGGATTTCAATTTAGGCTTCCAGCACCCCGAAGAGATTCAAATTACTATATTCAAAATGGCGGGCACAGAGTAAATGCAGCCAGACCAAGATAGCACATGAAGAAGAACTGATAAACAAACCTTCCTCAGAAAAGTTTTTTTTACTGCAAGACCCATCCAGTTAATATAGTACAGCTGCCCAAGGTTAGCAGTTAAACTATAAATGAGGTTTTGGCCAACAGACCTGTATGATTTCATCACAGGGGTGATGTTTACATGCATAAGTGACTAATTGTAATGTTTTAGTCTAAAGACGTCATGTTTTTCCAAATGCATCTGCCATAATGGGTTAAAATCAACAGTGCTTTTTGTCATCCTGAGAAAGAATGAATCCACTGAGGTTTGCTGCAGATGAGGTAATAAAACCGGAGCACCTCAAAGAAAGCCTAAGATTCTGGAGTGTCAAAGTTTGTTAGGGAAGCAATTTTTTGTGGGCAACCGGGACAGGCATATTAATTGTCTCCAATATATGTTTGCCAACTGCAATTAGGAGTTAGCAAACATTAGGCAACAAATTCATAACTTCTTTCAGCTCAATAGAACGTCCCACTCCTGCTTAACGTGTGTGAACCGCCAGAGATAAGATTCGGTTTACATTTATGAGTCCAGGTCATGCGACATATTCAGAACTGTTTCCTCCTGATAAGGTCAGAATAATTAGACAATCAATCTCTCTCCATGTACACTTAGTGATTAACATACACATTAAATTAAACAAAAGAAAACAGTGGAGTAAGAAGTAAAACACAAATACACGGAATGCAGCAAAGAACTCTGGGTAACACAAGAGCTGTTGCTAGTCCAGGTTCTCAGGGCTCTCAGACCTTTCATCGTCACACCGTGAAGAAGATTAAAATGCCTGGGAAATGAGACTCGTCTCTTGGCATGATTAATGTCCATGAAGTGTAATTAAAGACTTTTAGTTAATTCCCTTGTCTTCTAACTCTTTAACCAGTTTTAATCATCCCCACTGACTGGTCATGCATAATTGCGGAACCTCCACAGACCGACAAACTATTAACTCCTTAAAATATTAACTGCCATATAAGATGTATGTTTGGGTATGTGCTGTGGTGTCCATTGATGTGCTTCCGGGGTGAGAGCTACAGAGGATGTAGTTCAACCGGCAGAACATGGCGCTAGCAACAGCAATGTTAAGGGTTCAATTCCCAAGAACCCATGAATTGATCGAGCGTATACGACCTTGAATGTGCTTTTACCCACTTTCGGATAAAAGTGTCTGCCAGTTGTTAAATAGGAATGTTTTTTATGCCTTCTGACTCTGTAAAACCAAGATCTGTTCACATCTTAAACACTGCTTTTAACTTCTATGCTGTATTGGAAAATCCCCTGCATTATATATCACATTCTCCCCTATCATCACAGACTCAAATTCCATGTGTTTTTTTATATGAATACATACAAATAGCTTTACGTGTAGCTTCATTTTTCAGGCAATGTTCAAAGTGGTGGATCTATAGAAATATATAGTGATGAAATATGACTTCCAGGCTAAGTTATTATAAAGTTTTAATGCTTTAAGTTTGTTATATGCACTTTGTTCAGTAATATGTACAGCACATGTGGCCGCTTTACCTTTTAACTATACGTTTAAAAACTTAATAAATCACTGAGACTAATAGAAATGAAAGCAAAGTGAACATGTCAGACATGCTGTGAAACGCAGAGAACAATCAATGCTACGTCTTCTCCAGCTGGGAGGTATGATCACTTGAAAAAGTTACTTAATTGCATTCTGCTCACTGCTCCGGGGCTTTAAATGACCCCCTTCAGAGACCTGTATTGTGTCAAGGACTGCATGTTCTGTTCCTGACGACGTTCACTGCTGGAATTACCCAACATATGTTCTCCCAACTCTTCACATTTCTCAGAAGGCCTCATTATTGGTGTCAGAAAGTTAAATGCATTTGCAATAATCTTGGCCAAAGGGCCCATTCAGAGTGTATTGTACAAATGAGAGCTGATTAAACAGACTCACGTTTTCACTTCTGTCTTGCTAACTTTAGCACTGCAATCATTCCTTGTTAAGAAACCCAGTGGCTTAAAGAACTGCATGTGGATGTCACTTGTTAGAAGGTAAATATAAAGTGTGATATGCATTTTCTAGAAAAAATAATTTAAAACAATGTAAAATGTTCAATGAGGTTGATTATATAGAAACAACACGTGATTTTATGGAAATAGATTGAGCTAATCAGAAACCATATGTAAGCATGGCACAAATGAAAATCTCTTATTAACAGTGGATACGTTTTCACAACATCTTTAAGGGGAGTCAGTTTTACAGATGTTTACAACTTAAACGAGGTCTTACAAGTGCCTTAATGTAAAAGCAGACAGCATTTCCTCGTGGTAAAGGGAAATGTGTTTGTCTAATTAAACCAGAGTGTAATTACTTGCTTTTTGCTCTTCACTATAATTTAGTTTCAGTCGTTCTGGCAGAGACGGATCAAGCGTGTTTTGGTCTACAAATGAAACAACACTCCTCCATTCGTTTCACACTGAATTTTTACAAGGACAAATGCTTATCACAAGGACAAGATATGTTGTGAAAAGAGAAACATTTTTACAGTAATATTTTGTGTGATTTGTGATTTGTTTCACATGTTGAAAATGTAACAAGATTAATGAGATTCAGAATGAATCTTATAAAAATAACTTATTGATGCTTATTGCTGCATTGAGGTCTGTCAGAAAAATCCAACACAACCACAGTAAACCACAGTAAAACCTATTGTGAACTAATCACAGAACTTCAACAATTCTATCAAAACTTAAATTGAATTGCAAGTTGAGGAATCATGGCAGACATATTTTCCAAATAAAAAATGTAATTCTTATATTTAATGTAGTAAGTGTTTTGATTACCAAGTTCAGTCTTAGACTGAATTGTATTTAAGCTGCAAGGTATACTTTGTACATACACCTCCAGATGTCATGCAATATCTTAAGCCTCCAAGGCTCAATTCTAGGTTATTTATTATTTAACCTATGTATTTTTCCATTACCTGGTGCAATTAATTGATATAACATCGTCTTTAATCAGTATGCAGACGGTATGCAACTCTTGCCCACAAATCACCTCCCTTAGACTGCATAGAAAGCATACATTTGTGCATATTCCAAACTTTCTGCTAAAGAAATTTAAAACGGAGATACTTGTTATCAAAAACTACACACAAAAATTAATTTATGCTGTCTAAGCTCCTTATCTCTGTAGGCCAATAATCACATGAAGAATTTAGAAAACAGATCTTAGAGCAATCTTGAGTGAAATGTAAACATGTTAGGAATGTTTGTACTACAACATATTATCACTTCAGCAACAGCTCTAAGGTGCTTTATATTCCCTCGTCTGCTGACAGTGAGAAAATCACGCATTTGTTTTATCAAGAGGTTCATCTATTGCAACAGTGTTTTGGCAGGTTTACCTCCATTAAACACAAAGTACAAAAACAGCTTCCAGAATGCTGCTTCCAACTAAAAATCGAAGGAATTTAATTACTACAGTATTTAAATCCCATCACTGCCTACCTCTGTTTTACAAAATTGATAAGATCCTTTTAATTTTTTATATGTTTATGGTGTTGCCTCTAGACACCTTAGCAATGGGATTATTGCTCATACTCCAGCTAGACTGTACAATACATTTATTTGAATCTTGGTCTGGCTCCACCCCCCCAACAGCTGAAAATTGCAGGTCAGCCTTTAGTCACTATGGTCCAAAGCTGTGGAACTCTCTACCTGCTGACTATACAATCAATTGACTCACTTAGCACTTTTAAAAATGCCTCCCAAAGTGACCAAAAATGTCTAAAATGTCTCATAAAATTAGTTTGCAAGGACATTTCTCCCCTTCTTGGTTTTGCATTTTAACTTATTTTATATGTTAGTAAACACTTTTAAGGTATTATATATTGTATTTCTGCATTTTGACTTAAAGATGTCATATTTACACTGAAATTGTGCATTTATTTTGTCATTAATGAAGAACGGGTGCTAAAGAATCGGTAGACTCAGAGCAGCACGTCTGCCCAGTATTACAGTTGCTGTGGGTTTCACTGCAGCATCTGACAGAAAGAAACAAACAGGCTTGCTAAGAAAGTGTCAGGAATGAGGAATACAGCAGGAGCTTGGCCCAGCACTCTCTCCTCCTGAAAGCAGGCTAAAGCAGCAAGACTGGCCATTATCTGGTTGAAAAATGGGAATTCATTGACCAGAACTATCCTTTTCTGTCACACAGTAAGTGTGCTGGTCAGGCCCATGTACAATATTTGTTCTCTAAGAGGCACAGAGACAGTAACAAGTTATTATGCCCTACACTGCTGTAGTAAATAAACATTTTTATTTGCTTAAGATGGTAGGAACTACTGGCATTTTTTTTATGAATTCATATTCAAAGCATTAGTGATAGCAGATGAGCATGTTGCAGGCCAGATTCAAACCTGAATTTCTAGTGTCAGTGGATTTCTAGGGCTTCTCCCGAACATCTGTGAATACAGTACAGTGTCTAGGGCCATCTTTTAAAAAAACAAATCCTGTAATGCTACATTTGCCAAGAGTAATTTTAATGAAGTAAATCTTTTAATATTACTAAAAAACTAACCTCAGCTTCAGACATGTCCATAGGCCAGGTGTGGTGTATTTTATTGTGGTATGTACTGTATAATGCTGTGGTAAATTTTAAAATGTTTTGGAAAAGAGCAAGAGTGCTTTGTTACACAAAGTTTCTTTAGCTTTAGAACCCATCCGCATCATTAAATAAGCTGTCACTAGCTGCAAGTAGCTGTCCCACCCTATAAAAATATCAGTGCATAGTCACCCCTTGAGACACACAAACACTATCAGCCCCCTGTGAGTTGCCATGACTGATATAACTCAGTTTATTTTCTGTTGTTTACATTTTGGTGTTCCGAAATGAAAAGAGTACATTTTATTTGAACTGACAAATCTTTGAAATGTGACAACAAAGATAACTGGCAATGTGAAGAAAAATATCAATGTTGTGTGTCTGTGATAAAGTCATCACGCAATGTTGGTATTAGACTGGCAAATTTACATGATTTCCATCATTGGCTTGACTTAAAAATAACGGACCCCTCCTCATAACTCCACTCAGTTTGTGGTGTCTTTCATTACCCACTAAAGTTTTGGGTGGAAAAAACAATAAATATGTAATAGTAAAGCTTGCCCTAGCAAGCACTAATTATATTCAAGATGAGAACAAGCCTCAACTGTGATAATTAGGCTATCTTGGTATTCTGTGTTATGAATACAAATTCATTTTGTGAGTGCTAAAATACCATTTAAAATGCCAGCTCTACAAAGCCTCTCTCTCAAAGTCTCTCTCTCTCTCTCTCTCTATCTCTCTCTATCTCTCTCTCTCTCTCTCTCTCTCTCTGTCTCTCTCTCTCTCTTTCAGACAACCTTGCTATGACTTAAGTATTTTACTCCAAACTTTCAAAAACAGAAAACGCAATGGGTTCTGTCCATTCTAAGAAACATTGTTCCGTTGGAATGACCATGTTCTTGAGACTCTGACCTACAGTATATTCTTGGATGCTGTATCACTTTGATTGATGTTTCGTCAATATTTGATGACCGGAGTCTGAAATGTGTCCCATTTCGCCATCCATAGACTCCCCACTGGCATTCGCACATCAAAATGTCTAGGTCACGAAAATCTTGGTCTATACACGGGCGCAGGGGTTTCTCAGCCACTGGCTTATTAATGAGAATGCTTTCCTCTCCTCCACTAGATTTAGTCCATTCTCAGAGGAAATAAGTCTTGTAGCTAGGGATTTTTCCAATGATTTATATACTGGTGAGAGCCAATTAGCAGAAAACAAAGCACGGCATTATGGTCTACCTGGCAAAAGGAGAGCAAAGGTGTTCGGTGGCCAGTTTTACTGTTAGTGTAATTGATGGTTCCATCGATCAAGAGTGGATCTTTATGTTTGACTGATTCAAACCGTCATGGTAGCCGCCACCAGCTATGAGGCGGGAACTGGGTCATGAGAACTCTTTAATAGTCAAAGCTGCGGTGGGTCTCATTTAAATTTGCCTTTGGCAGGGACTAATTAGGCCTGATTTTTTTTCCTTGCATTTCCATTTAAATATCACTCTTAGCACTGGAAATTAGAAGATTTGGATAAACACAAACAATGATTAAACTTGCCCACGACAGTCAACACAGAGCCTGGCTTTTTGTTTCTGCAGTAATCAGTTAGATTAAACGTCCGGCACCATGGTGCTGATGATTTTGATTTCTCCGTTGTTACAAAGGTCTGGAAAATGACTGAATACTCAAGTACGAATTCAAATTAACGAACGACTTGGCGCACATGAAACACAAATGCGTTGCATGAGAAAACCAACACACACTCACAACAAGGTGCATTTAATGTGCAATGGAACAATAGCACTTTGCTAATCTGGCGAGATTCAACATGGTTTCCTGTCCTTGTATTTGCCCGTTGGTGCATATTTAAGAGTCTTTTCGGTGTCATTGATATGGAGGGTTGTCTGCATGAGATCAATTAATGCTTGAGTGCTGTTCCCAGTTTACCTGCTAGCTTGTGTATGAATGTGAAAAGGTCAGCAGAGCCATTTATGAGCTTGTTCTTCCATTACTCATTTGAATGCTGCAGTTTGACACTGCATGTCCCCCAGAGCCCCTTGGGATCTCTTTCTACACAGATGGAAGCCTATGATGTAGCCAGAGATTCTGGAAACATGTTGCTAGTAAAAGTGAATTGCTGCTACGTGTAAATGACTTGATTATTTTCAACTGATGCGGTCATGCATGATCTCAGATCTCAGATCAGTTATTAAATCAATTATTAAACATACTAAATTACAATTTTTTTTAAAATGTAACAATGCAAAAAGGCTTAGGTTAGGAGGAAGGGTAAGGATTAGGGAATAGAAGATTTAGTTTGTCTAGTATAAAAGTCATTATGTCTATGAAATGTCCCCACAAAGCATAGAAACTTAAAGTGTATGTGTATAGTGTTCCATAGTTAAAGGGTTGGATTATATTATGATGTTACAGTACAGTACAGTGATTTCCAGGGCATCTGAACCATATTTTGTTTTCTCTTTATCACTTAATCAATTTAATTTATTCCTTAACAGCAGACTCCTGCCGGCACAACAGCTGGAGACCAGCACACAGGTTCAGTTCAAATCTAGACTGTTCATTCGGTTAGAATGTGCACAGATGCACGCTCCATTACTGTTTTTATTTTACAATGGTTTACAGTTTGTTTCCTATACAACACCTGAATAATGTTTATTTAATGACAACGTGCAAAATCGTCTATATAGAAGGATCTATTTAATTATGACATCATGTGTGACCTTTGGGTCACATCCGTGTACTTAAAAGCTAAACAGGATGTTATTTTTGGTGATGGGTGTGCTCAAATCTTTGGTTGTTTGTTACTAAATAACAGGCTGGACAAAATTACTGCAGTATAATAGCCTGGCTGTGATTTTAATTTCACATACAAGCGTACATGATATCCACACGTTCACAAACCCATCATCTCACAGCTGTGATGAATAGTACCACAATGGAGAGGCGCTTGAGCTGCCCTGAGGTGATTGAGGGCAGCAGACAGTTAACGCAAGGAGCAGAATAACAGCACTTCTGCTCATGTGTTTGCTTGTGAAAGCACTCAGCATACAAACAGATAATAAAATGCTTGTTTGTTGAAAGTCCTTCACTTGTTGCTCCACAGGGCTTTGCCAGGTCTGTATAGAAAACAGGCAAAAGAAAGCTATTAAAAAAGGCCTATAAATGTTGATCCAAAACCATTTTTGTCCTCCATTCTATCCGGTATGTGCGTTAAATGCTTTAAAAAGAAAAAAAAATAGTGGGATTTAAATCGTAAACTTTACTTTGATGTTATCCTCACAGCATTTGTAGTTCAATGATGTCATCACTGACATCAGGGCCAGCTTTTGCTAAAAGCACTAAAGAAAACTTCAGCCATTCTCTCTCAAAAGAATACATTTCACATTACAGAACAGAATCAAAGAGACAAGGTAAATAAACGGCTAAATAAATCATAAAAAAATGAATAATTGAAATGTTGTACTGTAAGCGTATTGTACATGCAAAAATACAAGTTCAAACAGAGTTACAGGCAGTCTTTTCACAAGTACGTGTCAGTCAGACGCCATATGGCAATGCTCCTTGAGTTTAATTATGATAAACTGTTGGCTAAACAATGTGCTAAACCATGTGTGTTCCATTAGGAGCGGGATGTAAACACTCTAGCGTAGAGGGAGAGACAGGCCACATCAGTGATTATCCTCTCAGCCAGAGTCATCACAGATCATCAGGCAGCCAGCTCACTCACTATGGCCAATACCAACATTAGACAGTGTTCAGAATTGCTTCTCCTTTATTAGGCTGAAGGAATTTCCAGGTACCTTGCAGTCGGCCCTCCATTTCTGCCGAAGATACACGACTCCATCTCAGCCCTGAAGTGCTAAACATGAAAGAT